>VXBT01005589.1:110483-141702 GCA_013400235.1 Oriolus oriolus | reverse complement strand
AGGGCCCTCTCTCTCCACCGGGTCTCCCACTGGATCACAGCCTCCTCCAGGCATCCACCTGCTCCGGCGTGGGCACCTCCCCCACGGGCTGCGGGTGGATCTCTGCATTCCCTGTGGGCCCATGGGCTGCAGGGGCACAGCTGCTTCACCATGGTCTGCACCACGGCCCGCAGAGGAATCTCGGCTCCGGCGCCTGGAGCACCTCCTCCCCCTCCTTCTCCACTGACCTTGGTGCCGCCATGTTGTTCCCTCACATATTCTCACCTCCTCCTCTTCTCTGACTACCCGCAAAACTTGTGACCTTTGTTTTGATGATAATTCTCAATATGTCACCACAGAGGCACTGCCAGCCTCTCTCATTGGCCCAGCTCTGGCCAGCAGTGTGTCCATCTTCAGAGCCATCAGCCATTGGCCCTGCTGGACATGGTGGAAGCTTCCAGCAGCTTCTCACAGGAGCCATCTCTGCAGCCCCCCTGCTACCCAAAACCAGGCCATGCCAAACCACCTTGTATTTTGGTATGTTAAATACTTAACAGGACTGTTTTAAGAGATAAATACTATATTGTGTTGAATTGTCTGACACATGACACATTTAGTTTTCAGACTTTCTTCATTTTAATTTTGATATATGATATTAAAATAATGTATGGCACATACAATAATCTGAAATCTGTACCTAATCAGCTTCAGGAAAAATTGTGGTGTCTTCCTAAATCTGCTCCAGCAGCTGTCTACACAGCAGGAGGAACAAGCTTCCACATTCCAGTAACTGCTAATTACCACTGATGCACAGCCCTATCCTATGGCACTGCCACCTCATTTCAAAGCAATGAGGAATGGCTGTGGACAGGACTCAAACGGGTGTCACCTCTGTCTTTGGGGGAGCACTGTGGGTCCCCTGAGTCTCAACTGAGGGCATATCTTTCGCTGAAATCCAGCAGTTTCACCTAGTAAGGATAACAAGGTTTGCCTTCAAATTGCTACTTGATATTCTACGGATGTGCCATCTGACCCCCACATGACTTTATAGTCCTTTTTAACAGAAATGTATTTTTTCCACTCCTATAAGCATTCTACCAGGACTTCATGTTTAATACTTCATATTTAATATGTTTACTAGCAGCCACATTCTTTGGTAAAAAGCCTTCGTTTGCAATCCAGAATGACACCATCAGTATGCAAAAGTCCATCGTGCACTGTCTTTCTCTTCCAACAGATCCAACATGGAGCAGTCAAAAGTTATTCAGCAATTGACATTGACATAACTTTGCCACAAGCAACTGAAGCAATTACAAGACCTGGGATGGGTGCAGCTGAAACACCTTGATAAGAAAGCAATGAAAAATGACACATCACACAAACAGAATGGTTTCATCAGTGCAACACTAAATCAACATGTATGTTTCTGGCACTCCCCATTCTTTTGATAATGGAATAATCAAACAGAGAGGAGGACTGATATCCCCAATTTTTTCTGACAGACTGGAAATGAACTAAAATAAAGCATGCCTGTGCACTGTCATTTGATTGTATTTTAGCCAAGACAGTTCCAATTTAGTGCTCCATAAAACACTTCATATTTTAGTCTGGCTTGCCTGTGGCTGGTATAAGAAGATAATCTGTTTGTTGAATTTTTCCTTCCTTCCCTGAAAAAATCAGTATTTACCATGACAACCAAAATCAGGCAGGATATCACAACAGCAACAGAACAAATGAAATTTGGAAAACAGGTTACCTGATGTTCTGTCCCTTGTACAGACAGTATGCCTGAAGAGTGGCAAGAGTTAATGAGAGAAACCCAACACTCTGACCACGTGGGCAGAAAAGGCATCTTTATACCACAGAATTAGCATCCCTTCCTACTTAAAGAATGAGATCTATCCACAAGAAAGCATTTATTTCTGGTTCACTTCAGTTTACAGAATAATTTGGTATTTGTTAATTTCTCTTTCCAAGGTTAAACAAAAGTATCAGTAGATGAGTAAGCTGATTTCTCAGAAGAAATTCAGCATTTTTAATACTTCACTGTATTTTTCGCTTTTCACTTACAGTATCACTAAAGTCCCTTTGATAGCATATCCAGATGAAATGTCTTCTCATCCTTCAAATGTTACCATATATGACAATTTCAGGAGCTTTTGTGAAGCAGTAAGGTGCTTTATTTTAACACAAAAGGCAGGTCTTATAATATTTCCATCTACTTGCAGGCAAAGAGATCCTTCTATTTATGCATTTCTGTTACTGTAACATTAAGTACTGAAATATCAGCTACACTAAACAATGACAACTCTTTATTAGAGAAGTTTTCCAAAGTTGTGAGTAGCAGAAAGAATGAACAATGGCACTTGCAAAGTCATCCTTTCAAGCTGCAAGGATAGAACCTGATAAACAGAGGCAAAACTAAATAAGTCTATAGAATCTATTTACTGTAGATAAGCATTTAAAGAGAGAGTGCAAGAGAGGGGTAAAGTGTAATAAGTAGTTTCAGTAAGAAAAGTTAAAATTTGGCTCAGTGTGTAAATTATGTTACAGATCTTCAGGAAAGAATCTAGCAAAATATTCTGACACTATAAATTCCTTCATAACAACATTTTAAACTTTTTTTTTCTTTTGAAATCAAATGTGCATTTTTTTAGGTATTTCAGTACGAAAGTGCATAGGAAACACGGCACATATTTTGAGTTATCTATAATAGCGTATTTTCCCACTTACTCAATTTTGCTGCTATTAAAATAAGAAAATAAGAAAACCTTCATCCTCCTCATAAGGAGAGTGATACTTCAAATTCAAGAATATAAGGCATGGAAAGGGCCATAAATAAAGCTTAATAAAACTTTTTAAAGGCTAATATCTGCCTTTAGCAGGAACTAAATGTTGGCTGATGTCTCATAGCTACTCAGCTTACTAAAAACACTGATTATAATAGGAAGCTTTAGCACCACTGTCAGCTCTGACTACAATAAATGCAGCCAGAAACCATATAATTTCTAGTACTCACTTTATTCATATGCAACTCTTTTTATATTTACCTCTGTATACAAAGCAGCTATTGATTTCTGCGGAAGATTCACTCAACTGACATGCCCATTGCTTGGGCACTAAGCAATATAAATATTAGATCTTAAGATTGGACAAGAAACACTCTATCACTGTTTATTACATTATCAGTTACAACTGAAGACTTTTTTCCTTTTAAAAATGCTCTTGCCTCATTGCACCAAACTGGTGTACAGGATTTATGAGAAAGAACGTTAAAAGGGGGTGTTGAGAGAATACTTAACATCGGAGATTAAAATCATTTTAGCTATCATTTATCCCTGAGGCTTCTTTTATCATCATTATCATCTTTCTCTTTTATGCAATGATTATGATAACACATCATAGTTTTAGTTCAACCCCCTGAGATTTAGACTCACCAGAAATGCAGCTTGTTTGTATTTTCAGTGTTAACTTCCCCAGTACGACAAGCAGTGTCTAAAATGGCCATTTATGCTTTTTGTACAAAAAAAGAAAAAATTCTCATGACAGACAGTGATATAAGATGTTGAGATATTTGAATTCAAGTGCACAAAATCACTACTGGACTGTATATAAAATAGAAATGTCTTCCTCTATAGAAAAGGATCCCAGGAAATTACATTAACTACACCCAGCAAAACGAAAGACAAGCAGCTCACAGTGAGATGTAGGTAGATAAACTTAGAGGCTTTATTCTGTCTTTTTCCGGTACTGTGCCCTTTCCATCTTATGATAGGGGAGCACAAGAAACTCTCTAATATAAATAAGTGCCTTAAGGGGTAGTCCATGCCCCATTGTGGCTAATTCACAACCCTATATTCTACAAGTCTGGTAACTTTGCTCTTGGAATAATTTTCAAGGCAGCCCAACTCAGGAGTGGAGAGGAAAGTGATAATACATATATGAAAATTAGCTGACTCCTACTCATCCAAGTGGCCTTTAGGCACCTAAATTATGCCTTGGGCATGCTATTTCCAGTATCTAGGGACAGACATGTGTGCTACCCACTTAAAACTGAACGAGCAACCTAAACGCTTCTTATGGTCTCAGCAGACAAGCAGATCGATCTAAAAGGAAATTAATTTATTCTACAATAAGGCTTCAAATAGGGAAAGGCTTTTAGACATACCTGCCTTAAACTTGCATTCTTTACCTGAATACCTCCCATAAATTTGGAATAACATCTCCAAGTCAGATAATCCTGCATACTGGAAATAAATTATAGTACATTCATAAACACTATGAGGTGATCTGGAAAGAGTCTTCCTCAGTCTCTTCGGATAAAAAGCATGCTGCTATTCATAAAGATGATCCCACCCTTGAATCAATGACTTCAACACTAGGAAGGTATGTGAGAGGAAAAAAAAAACAGAAAAAAAGGAAATGGCCTAGTCCTAGGTTACCTTAGCATAGCCAGAAATCTCTTTGCTAACAGAGAAGTCATCCTTTCTTCCAGATAGCAGGAGAATAGAAAAATCACATACCATTATCACGTTTGTATAACAATTCCTCTAATTTTCCTACCTTTTATTGCTTTTTTACATTATTATTATGATGATTGCAGTCACTCAGATTCACTTGAGCTGACCCACCTGAATTGTTTGAAAGCAATACCACATTGACACAATATGGTACGGATATTTTGCTTTGAAAACTTCTTAATACCACTTGCAGAAAAGCTAACATACATTTTAAGAAAATGTTAAAAGTATTTATCATTTTTATAAGCACTTTGGCAAACACACAGCAGGCATGTTATCGTTATAGAGTTAATTAGCTATTTTGATGCCTACACTAGTTATTCATTATCATGGTATTTCCAGGGAAATTCAGATCCTTATAATATGTGCTAAGAGAGAATCTATTTTGGTGAGTTAGGATGGGATTTCTGACCTAAGATATGTGCAATGTAATTTATATCTGTGCTAGTCACTGTAGGATTCTTGCATGGTTGATGGGGAGAAACAGGCAGTGTAATCCTATAGTCAGATTTAGAAGACTATTTTAGGATGCAGTGAATCACACTCGAGAAGTTCTGTTGTTCTCCATGGATTGTAAGAGGAACTAAGCATGAATAACTCAGATGCAGACATCTATACTTTAGGTATCTGTGTTCAGCTACATGAATTCACCCACAAGTGGTGCACATACACATTTACACATCTGGGTGTCATTCCAGAGCTGCATAGATCAGGCAAAAACATTTCATGTCTTAATTAATGAACAGAGGAAGCCAGTTTACTTTTCTTAAAGCAGTATTTCATCATGCATTGATATTCTAATCTATGACAAACATATTTCTGAGCACTCAATTTCCTTTAGCATATCTGTATTTTTAAATGGAGCACGCCACAGAAGCATACAAAACATCCCTAAAGGAGACAGATTAAATGAAGCTGGTGCAGCACCAGCTCAAAAAAAAGAAAAAATTCCAAACACCTGAAGTCTCAAAAGCACTCTAAATTCATTAGCGTAGTCCTAGTTAACTTTGCTGTCTAGAAGGAGTTTTGATGAGTTTGGATTCAGTTCTATACCAGCACAACTGTACTGCTTCCAGCTGTGGAACAAGTTAAGTCAGTTCTATGTTGCAGTTCTCTGCTCCATAATTAATCGTATGGCAGAAGAAAGCTTAGTGACAAGCACAGCAAAACAGCCCACTGCACCAAAACCTAGCAACAAGACAAATATTTCAGATGATACAGTCTGTGTTCATGAAGCCTTTCTACACTCTTAAACTAAAAACTTGCACATTCTAGACCTCTATTTTATTACTCCCATGTTCATTTCATCTTGGAAAACATACAGGGAATGCACTTTCAGCTGCAAGTTCTCCAGCTGGAAAATTCATATTGCTGTGAGTCAAGATCTGTCTGACTAAAGTTAACCAAAAGAGAGACATTCATGAAGCCATCAATTGTTATAATCTTAGTATAGCTCTAGAAAGCTTAGCTGTGGATAGCTGGAGGATAGAGGGTAGCCACCCAAGAGGGAAAGGGAATGGTTTGAGTAACAGGAAGAGAAGTAGCTACTCTGACCTGCTCTTCACGTCATTGCTGTCGGCGATTGAAACAGGGACACATTCTGGCAGGGAGACTGAATCACGTTATTCGAAGAACAAGCTGATTTTATACACTTACACGACCTATCACACATTGCCATGTCAGCAGCACACCCTCTGAGTGTCTCTGTATTGGGTGACCCGCCTGTCAGCTCCTGGCAGGCTCCTCCCCCAGGGTCTGGGGGAGCCAAGCTTCTCTGTGCCGCCATGTGCTCCTTTGTGCCGCCGTGCGCTCCTTTGTGCCGCCACGCGCTCCTTTGTGCCGCCATGTGCTCCTTTGTGCTGCCGTGCGCTCCTTTGTGCCGCCACGCGCTCCTTTGTGCCGCCACGCGCTCCTTTGTGCCGCCATGTGCTCCTTTGTGCTGCCGTGCGCTCCTTTGTGCCGCCACGCGCTCCTTTGTGCCGCCACGCGCTCCTTTGTGCCGCCATGTGCTCCTTTGTGCTGCCGTGCGCTCCTTTGTGCCGCCACGCGCTCCTTTGTGCCGCCACGCGCTCCTTTGTGCCGCCATGTGCTCCTTTGTGCTGCCGTGCGCTCCTTTGTGCCGCCACGCGCTCCTTTGTGCCGCCACGCGCTCCTTTGTGCCGCCATGTGCTCCTTTGTGCTGCCGTGCGCTCCTTTGTGCCGCCACGCGCTCCTTTGTGCCGCCACGCGCTCCTTTGTGCCGCCATGTGCTCCTTTGTGCTGCCGTGCGCTCCTTTGTGCCGCCACGCGCTCCTTTGTGCCGCCACGCGCTCCTTTGTGCCGCCATGTGCTCCTTTGTGCTGCCGTGCGCTCCTTTGTGCCGCCACGCGCTCCTTTGTGCCGCCACGCGCTCCTTTGTGCCGCCATGTGCTCCTTTGTGCTGCCACGTGCTCCTGTGTGCCGCCGTGTGCTCCTTTGTGCCGCCATGTGCTCCTTTGTGCTGCCACGTGCTCCTGTGTGCCGCCATGTGCTCCTTTGTGCTGCCACGTGCTTCTGCAGGCACAGCCCGCAGCCCAACTCCATCCCATCTCTCCCATACATTGTTATGAAGGTGGGTGTGCGGCCTGCATTTATATGGGCACAGGATACATAGAACATACATCACTCTGCCAAGTCTGACCTCTCTCTTATTGTGATGCAATCTTCTCTTTGTCTCCCTATATGCAGTCAGCAGTGGGGGCTGCCTTTTTGGAAAGGGTATTTCTGCCATTTTAGGTGTCTCTTTGTTCCCATGGACTTCACGAGATTTAGCAGTTTCATATCTGGCTATTATTTCCTGCTATTTATTTGCCTGTTGCTGTTTTGCATGTTAGGAAACTATTATTTTTCACTTATATCTACCTGTATTCACTCCTTATTGGTGGAGAGGGATTGGCTGAAACTAAGGCTGAGACTTGTAGAGAGTCTACCTCTATAAATTGTCTTAAACCGAGAGAGACACATACCCATGCTCATTTTTATCACAACTCAAAAGCATGAGAGGAAAGAAACTATGAGATCCCCTTCAGTAAACAAAAAACCTAAACTTTGTAAACAGTAATAAAATTAAAGATGTTATAATGAGAACTTTAAAAAGGAATAGCTTCAGTTCAAACTGCTGATACAGAGATATAGTATTCTTTGTCCTTTTAGAGTATTTTCATGATTTTCAATAGATCTGTATCTATGGTGCAACTGTTCTATTGTATTTTGACAAGACCTCTGAAGTTTTCTCTATTACACATGTGCAAATTTGATTTGAAGAGAGAAATCCATATAAGCAGATGTGGAAAGGTCTGTGCTCTTAAAACTTACCATAAAGTCTATACATCTGAACAATTAGGAAGACTATTTTCTCACAATAAATAACATAAAACGATTTTGTCAAGTAGAAATTAATTGAAATTCATAAACTCATGGTTTTGGATTTTATTAAATATATTTTTCTTTCATACGTTATTACAGTAAAAAAAAAAAAACAGAAACAACTCAAACCCCAAATCCACCTCCTACTGTAGAATTTAGCCTAGAAAAGCTCACTGAAGGATTGCATAATTAACGCCTGCATGAACTTTATTATAAGGCTGTTTAAAGACTTCAGTTACTTATAGTATATTTTCCGGTCTCTTGCAAACTTTATTAGATGTATTCAGACATTTCATGATTTAGTCTCTTTTCCCATACTTCTGGCATACACAGTGTCTTGACAGTCCCTTTACCCACAGTGACTTTGTACATCATCTCAAGATAAAAGGAAACCCAGAAGTCTTTCAGGAGACCATATTTTGGAAAAATGGATTGAGCGTTAAAATTGCATGTTTTATATATTAAAGAAAACCCTTTATCTGCAGAAAGGCCAGGGAAACCCTCTCTGTTTTTGCCTCTGAGAACTCTTAGCTCAGAAAAGTGATTTGTCCCATTCTCCCTCTCTGTGATCACTGTGTTTGTATTCTCAGTAGCTGATGTCTTACAATTGGTGGTCCAATTTTAAATTCCCTTTGACTTCTTTTTCTTATTGCAATTGCACACAGTGCATCATGATTGAAATATTTCTTTATCTGCATTAGGGTTTCACATGAAAGCCAGGCAGATGAAAGCAGATATACAGTAAAAGTGATTTGCATATGCATTTTTTTTAAAGGAATTTGATGGTGAAGAAAAAAATTCCATTGTGCAAAAACCTCATTTGGTATGAAGTCAATTCTTTCAAGAATCATAATGTTTTCTATAATTTGGGTTGAAAAACAAATTATTAGATCAGTAGCATGTTGTTTTCTGTTAGAAGCAGAGAAAAAAAACAAAAGGGACAGATTACATCTCCTGAAATTTAGTCCAGAATATAGGTCCCTGTGCAAGTTTGTCATGTATGTTACCTACTTCTTGCAATTGACTTTGGAAGCATTTCTAAGGATCCTTTCTCCCACAATCAAGTAGATGAATCACTCTCTTGATTATAAAGGCAGGCTTCCAGTGCCATTTGAGAAACCCTGACATATCCAGAATAGTCACATGAGACTATGGTTCAAGATCTATAAAAACTCTGGACAAATATCTGGTGTGAGAGCAGGTATCAAAGAACAGATCAAGTGGCATTTAATCCTGTGGTTAAGTAACCAAATTGTTCCTAGATTTTGATTAACTGTGACATAATGTAGATTTGACATAATTCAAATGTTTGCATTTACCTTTAGACACCTCCATCTGTCCAAGGTAGTGATGCATTACCAGACCGCAGAAGCTGTCACTTAGGTTTTTAGAAGAGGGCTGCATTGTCACAGAGGTGCACACGTAGATGACTTCTACCAGAGTATCTCTATCAGTATGTATAGCCCCTAAAAACCAGGGGTTTTGCTTGCATTATATCATGATATAACTCACAGAATATATAACAAAGCTGACTGCAGTTTCTCTGTTTACCAAGACAGATTTTGAATGATCTTGGAATAAAAAAAAAAAAAATTCCAAAATTTTGTCATGTGCAACATGCTCTTATATGCATTTTGAAGTAAGATGAAGTCTTATATTTGTGATTTCTTTTTGTGTTGTGTTTCAATAAAAGTCAAGAATTTAATTTGTAGGCATGGACATTCACTTCCAAGGCATGGAATTTCTGCTGGGTTTATAAGCAACCTGGTATTGTGATCTCAAACTTCTAATACCTGGCTTCACTCATAATTGACATGCAGCACTTATGTTAAACTGTATATTCATCATATGCATTTAAATTTAGTCTCATGAAAGCAGGGTGGGCTATGATTTCATGTGAACAACAAATGATAGCATTCAAGGATAACAATGAAGTTGATATCCACAAAATAGGATTTGATTTGATGACAACATTTACACTCCTATAATTTTTCTATCTGCAGTGTAACCGGATACAGCTGGAAAGGTCAAACATGTAGTCATTTACTGTTCGCAACAAGAATGATGTAGTAGCTGCAAGGTCCCATCAACCTAAATGCCCATGACATTTCCATTTGAGTCCTGGCAGTATAAAGACAAACACTGATTAATTTAAAAGCCTACTGTTATTTAGAGCACATGCTTTTAATCTGAATAAAGAGGTCATACAGACTGTCCCAAAACACACTCAGTGATATATTAATCATATATACACCATCATCTCCTTATCACAGTCAACATCTGTCTCTTGTATTTCCCCCTCTGTAATCTGAAAATCAGCACACCTGTATCTCCCTCCAAAAAAAGGCACCACCTCTCACGAACCACCTCCACCAAGAGCTGCAGCATGCTCCTTGTATATTAAGTGTACTATTTCAAACAGGTTCAGAAAGGACACAGCTCTGTAGGGATGGTATTATGTAACCAGATTAAGGGAACTTACATTGTACCTTTTAATGAAAATGAATCCTACAGTGCCTATTTTAAGTACTTATTTGCTATTTAAGAGAACCTACTATTGTCACAGATTATTGAAAATATATTACCAGAAAATAGAATCCAATTTTCACTTTTTAAAATAAATTCAAAACTCAGTCTAATCCTGACTTTCATAAGGCAGTTACTTCTCCCACAGCTGTAAAATATTTTATGTTCAACTTATCTCTGTGATCTAATTATAACTCTTTCTGTATAATGTTGGTACTCTATGATGTTCATGAGTTGTAGCAGAGCCCCATAGACTCTCATTTATGGAGTGATGGAAAAGTCTGTCAGTACAATAGATCATGTAATTCCTTAACATTCTGTGTTATTTTTCATAGTCAGAGAGAAAGTCTGAGCTGCTGCATGACACTGTCTCACATCTCAGCTGGCTTAATTAGCAAAAACATCCCAAAGGAATGAAATTATACCCAACAGGGAATGTCTTATTTCAGTCAAAAATATTCAAGTGGTTGAAATACCCAAATCAGAAATGTTTCTTTGCAATACTATTAAAAGTTCTTTCCATTTTAAAATCTTTTCACAAACAAATCTTTAAACTTAGATTCTGTGCTCACTTCCTACATTGGCTGAAAGCAAAACAGTAATAAATATTTTAAGACTTTAATAATTTCTAGACCCCTTACAGTATCAATTAGCATATTAATGCAATGGTTCATTGGTCTTATTCAAGAAGTTAAACTTCTAAATGACTAAATAAAAAGCTTCTACTATTTGACTGTGGGAAGACGTATTAATTGCAAAGGAACAGGGACAAGAGTGGAAAAATGCAAACCCTGCATTTGATTAATTGTTCAGTCAAATGATTTCAAAGGTCTCTTGTCTTTCTGTAATTACTCTAGCAATTAAAAATTGATCTATATACTGAAAATTATATTTGACTTCATAATTATATTTTAATCTGCTAGTATCCTATTCAGAAAGATAATTTAATTAATTTCAACATATACTCATTATTATGTGTGTCTAAAAACATTCAGTATGCTTTCACTGAGTTCTCTCAAGGGAAAAAACAAAGCAAACAACTGTACTTGTTCAGGTTTGGTGGGCGAGAGATTTTCCTGGTACAAGATCTCAGTGCTGGAAAGTAATATGGGTGGAAGTAAGAGAGAACTGCTGGGTTTCTTGATTTACTGGCCAGCACAAATTGGCTACAGTACCCATAAAAGTAATACAGTGTTCCTGAAACCCTTGAGCTGCAGAAATCCTCATGACACTGATGACTCTTTAGAGGAAGATTCTGAAACTCGGCTGTCTTTGGTTATGCAAAATGCTCTACACGTCACCACTGCCCCATAGGTAGGAAGAGTGCTGGTCGGTGTTCTGAGTGCACAGCTGTGATTTCCCATAAAAGCTCTACAACGGCCAGATCGAGCAGCTCTTCCTGTCATTCAGGGCTACAAAGCTGTGCGTAAGAGATGCTCTAAACTCTGTAGATTAATCAACTGCACCGTAACATTTTTGTCCTGCGCTGCAGAGGAGAGATCAGGAACAGTGATGCTACCTGGAAGAAAATTTCCAAGAGTATGTGCTGTTCCAGGCACAGTACATGGCACTTGCTATGATGAGTACATTAGCAACACAAACCAGTAAAGGACAATGTCAATGTTTAAAGCTTGAAAGTTAATTTCCTGTAGCAAAGGAGGAGACGTAGTAGAGGAAGGAATTTTTCTTTACATTAGTGTAGCTGCAGGTTATGAGGCTAGTGCTGCTGTTGAAGATGTAGAAGGTCCTTTTGCAGGCAGAGCTACATAACAAGATTTCTTCCAAATGGAAACACCTGCTTCTGCCCTGACCTTTTATTACAATAGTTTTGCCACTGATGATTGAGGAACCCTTACAAGACAAAGAAGGGTGCTCATACAGGTCTCTATTTGCAGCAGAGAACACAGACTTCTACTGCCAAAAATGGTGATTTGCTTTTTCACAATCAGATTTCTACTTCTCATTTAAACAAAATTAGCCAGTCTGCTTCACCAGGTCTTTTTTTTTTTCTTCTTCTTCACTGAGTTGTTTCCTTATTTTCATTCAAAGTTATTATGTTTTATCCAAGTAAATGTTTGGAAAATGAAGAGGTAATATTTCCAAACTGTTCCTTAACAGCAGAATGAATACTCTCTGCTCTACAGATTGTTTTAACCCTTATGAGTCTATGGAAAACAAACACTACCTATCAGGACCTGAAACTACAATCTTAGAGATGAGAAAGGCTTAATAAGCTACCAAATCCAGGTAGTTCTAATGTGATGAAGTATACTCTAGGTCCTATAAAGAGAGTCCTTAAGACATCATAGCCAAAAGCGTGCATGTAAGAGGGAAATGCACACCAGCACAGCTATGCACAGTAAGCACAGTGGGTGAAATACATTCAGATACTATGGAACCTCAGAAAATGAAATCACAGTTGGTATGGAGTCAAGCTGTCATGGTAGGAAGAGCCAAACTTCTTTTGTTGAAATGTGTCCAAGTACTTGAGGCAGGGATGTGCACCGTGAAATGATGTGAATGGCCAAGAGACTACCTAAGAAGAACAGGAGGTTCTGGGAAGGCCTGGAAAGATGAGCCAGCTGCAGCTAGTGATGTAAACAGTAGGGTCCCTCCGAGGCTAGGTGTAAGGGCATAAATGAAGGGTAAAGCAAGTCATGTCATCAGACACCAGATTGTCTTGTTGCTGTTTCCACTAGTCTAGCTGTTGCTAGTCTACTTTCTGATTCCATTTTGGACTGTTCAAAACAGTTTTTGGCAAGAAAGGAATGATGTGGGAGGTAGTGAAGTCATAGGCAGTACAGCTGTGAGGCAGTCCAGGTCACTTGTTCTCAGGGACAAGAAGTGGTCCTCTTTGATTCAGCCGTCTTGGGCTGTCTGTAAGGCCCAGCCTAGCTCTCCCCCAGGCCAGGGTGGCACAGGATGGCCCATCCCCGTCATTTCTCACCAGTGCACCACTCGTCAAGCTCTGGCCCTGATGCTGTTATGTCCATAAACCTGATAAAGAAGGGCCTCAGTGTGACTTTGATCGAATGGTGACCAGCTGCTCATGGTTTTAAGAAGACATTGGTACAGCATTACTTAAGTTTCTAAACAGCTTGTGATGGAACACATGATTCACTGCTGGAAAACAATGAATAAAGGCACTGAAATTGCTCTTCCTCCTCGTCTCCGCCATTAGCAGCAATGAAGTTCACAGTTTTTCACACATTCATTCTCTGCAATAAGCAACATATCAGATCTGTCTTCATGCCTCTCCTAAGGATTTTTGTCTAAATGACCACTCTTAAGTCAAAAACAGCCACAACTCTCTGGCCAGTACAATCTGTGTTAAAGGCTTCTCTAGTTAAGAGTGGAGAACACTTATGCTAGGGGTAAAGTAGCATTATATGGATGGAATAATAATAAAAAGAAAAGATAAATATAAAAGTATATTGTCTCTATGACAGTTTAGTTTACTGTAGAACTTCAGCTCCTTGGAAGCCTGTGACCATAATAAAAATAACAGCTGGCAGATAAATAAACTAGAAAAATAGTTATGTGAAGAGTAACACTTGTGCAAAGACTGTGTACAGCTCATCAGAAAAGGAATCTATCACAGGCACTAATTAATATGAAAAGTTTGTGACACTGCTAAAGAGCAGTAATTTGGTAACTATTTGGTTACCAAATCTTTCAATTGGTAGGAATTTCTAAGTTCTTTCTGTAAGAAAATTCGAATAAGACACAAATTACATATTCATTTTTTGCCTCTTTTTTAATTCTCAAGCACTCTTTTTTTCCCAAAAAAAAATGAATATAAACTCAGGTTCATTTCTTCAGATGCTGCTTACAGAAATTGAGTCTTGGGGGAGCTAGCCAGTTTTCTGTTTGTACCTCATCCTACTCTTTACTGGGTATTGGAGCAGATCCTTAAAGAATAGAGATAATTCAATGCTGTTGCCAGAACTAACCATTTTAAAGTACCAGATTACAAAAGAATGGAGGATTAAATGTTTAAAAGAAACATATTCCTGATATATAGACCATACCTGATTAGTCAGCATAAACTTATTCTCTGTTTCAAATTGCCTGTCAGTGTTAACCTGCATAAAATCTTAAATGTATTTTTCAAGTCCCTATCTGTGTTAATCTACTTCAGAAACTGCTGAGGAAAACACCCTATCATAGTCAAACCTGTTGAAACAAGAGATGATTTGTTCATATATGCTAATAATCCTCAGACTCTTGTCATGTTCCTACTATCAGTACACAATTTGCTTGATGTACAATTTCAACAACAAGCTTTGTTGGTTTCAAAGGAGTTTAGCATTTGGTGTTTGAAAGTAGCTATAACACAGAAACATCTATACCACTCTGTTTCAAGAGGAACACTAATTTTATCTGCCTTACATCCTGCAGGAATACCCTGCTAAAGCTCAGTACTTGCTGGACAAATACAACTCAGTTGGCCAAAAGTCTGAGCTGTCTACTATGTTTGGTTGCCTACTGTTTCAGGAATATAGTATAAAACAATAGCAAAGACAGAAGCAAGACATCTGTAAATGGTACTGGCTGTCACAAATCTCGACAGCTTCCACTGACCTATAGCATTAATATATCAGCTTTTCCCTTTTTAAGACCTGAAGTGTAAAGAGCAGTTTCCACACTCTCTTTTTCAAAATGATAAGTTCTAGTCAGCCCACAGGGTAAAAAATGACAGTTACCCAAATTGAAGGTCAGTGCTTAACTCTGCAGCTTTGCATGCACACAGTTCAGCTACTGAGTATTGCCAGTTTCTGTTTTCTCATCACTATAGCCAAAGCACATAAATAAAAAACCTGGTGTAGATACTTGATTCTGTTATCTTCTGACAACTGTGCTTTTGACTGACTGAAGCATTGCACTGATGTAATACACAACTGCACTGTGTCAAAGCTAGCATTCTTCATTGAACTGATTCAACTGCATCTAATCCTGTTCACCCACCTGTGAGATCTTTGGATTTTCTTCTTCTCTCCAAATGTCCAATGCACTATAGGGGTCACACCGAGTGGGAAATCACTTCCTGCTAATAATATTATTAACAGATAGACTTCAGCCAGCTCAACCTGTCTGAACTTTCAAAACACTAGTGGATTTCAGAGGTACTTCTGGGATACCATGTGTAACCACAAGAGACGTGCTTTCTTCCTATTTTTCTGACACCAGAAAGATTCTAGCTACTGAATACTGTATATAGGGCATGTGGTGTAGTGAGGTTAACACAGAAAATATGAAGGGTTTTTCCCAACTTGTTTCACAAGGCCTGTTGTCACCCAGCTGGTGTGCATACATCATGATGTCAGTCTGCTGCTGCTGTCCTTGGTCAGCAGGAAAAAAAATATAAGCTTACAGTTGCATTTAAACAAAGAGAACATGAAAATAAGTGCAAAAACCAATTTTGGATACTGGTGTGTGCATGTTGCACTAAGGGCAAAGGGGCAGGAACTGGAAAAAGGGACTGCTTTAAGTCACTTGTTTTTTAAATCTGAGGCCAGGTAGCACACAGATTTGCAAAAACCACGTGGTTCCTCCTTGTGTGAATAGGTCTCACTCACCACCACATTTTCAGTACACCAACCCACTGACTTTAGTTTCAGAGGGAAAAAAAGTTGCACAAGTTTGTAATTTCTCATGAAGAACAGTTTAATATGTCAAAGACCTCTGGCCAAAGCTATCCTTCATTTCATGTTGTCTGGGCATAAGTATGTCCCCCTTTTCCACTAGGTGATATATTTTCAAGGAAAACTGCATGATACTATGTAAATTTACTACATCTGCTTTGATACATGTTCAAGGTCATATTGGTTCTTTCTGACTCCAGGGACTATTGCTACAAAAGGGCTGAGTACAGGAAGAAAGAGATGCATGCAAAAGGACAAGTTAAAATAGCAGAAAAAACAGTAAGAATGATTTTAACATTATGAGGTCTTATCTTCAATAAAAAAAAAGAACTAAAAATCTTTCTAGATGTCAGAATATGTAATTTTAAGATCTTTTATAACACAAATGAACATGAACAGTTGACTCTTCATGAATCTTCAGCATTATTTGATTGAACAGGGGCTTTCAGTTCTGTACCTTCTGTCTGACTGTACATTGCATATATGTATACGCTTATACGAACAGCACAAAAGTGTGGGCATGCTCTTAGGTGAAACAGCACATAAACAGAGACTGTGAACTTTTATTTTTTTATAGAGTAAACGGTGAATCTATTTGCCATCAATATTTACTACTGCTTGGAACTGAGTAAAAAGTGAGGAGGCTGAAAACTAAGCCAAGCATTTCCCAGTGACAATATTTTGAAGAGTTGGGATGATGAAGCAAAGCCCTATGCCATTCTGGGGGGGCTGGGGGAAGGAAAAAGAGTTTTAGCATTCCCAAAACATAAAAACTTCCTGTAAAGAGAGTGTAGGGTGTGTTATTACATTTTCACAGAAGAAAATAAGACCAACAGAAGGCAAGTTCAGCAAAAAAAAAGGTGTCAGTGATTTGAATTTATTGAAAGTTGGTGGAAAGATGCAATTTCCAGCATCACTAAAGGATGCTTCTACCTGTTGTTATTTTGCCATGGAAAGTAACATTTCACTGTATTTCTGTCAGTTAACATCTAAATCTGCTGATACTGATAACAACATTATCATACTTGCCCTCATGCATTACAGAGCACGAGACTACCAGAGTTTGAGATTTTGGTGACTGCTATAGATCAGGTGCTATCTGAATGGAGAGTGCATGTCACCAATTGGCAGAATCAGTCAGGAGGGCTTCAGAAACACAGTACGTAGCCCAGATGTCCATTCAGTCATGTCTGCCTTCTTTTTTCTCTTTCTTATTTTTTCATTCTTTTCTGAACGTCAAAAACCTTACAAAACAGAGGGTGGGAGCTAAAATGTCACGTGCCTTTTGAGATAAGTTTAGAGCAACTTGCTCTTGGCCTCATCAACCTGTTAAAAATCAGTACTTGTTTTTTTATTTTGACTTGTACGTTTTGTTTGATTTGGTTTTGTTTGTGTTGCTTTTTTTCTTATGTGGAGTGAAGATGATAAGGGTATATATTTTTAAAAAACTGTATTACCACCATATAATTGGAGATATTGATTTCACTGTAAATTTCTCGTTTCCTCTATAGGCATGGAGGAAATCTAAGGACACTGTCATATTTCTGCTGATGATTTAAAAACTCCTGCTAATGGATAGAGCAGTGAAATTACATTTTCTGTCCCTCTTCCTCTTTGTCTATTAACAGGTGCTGGATTTTTTCGGTAGGGAGAAAAAGGGCCACTATAATGAATGCATTAATTTTTTATCATCTGATTTGTTTTCTTCTTGTAAAGCTATGGTTTTGGCAATGATAAAAACATTCCTAGCAGTAGAGCCCAGTTAGGGAGCATTGCTATTCATGGGTAAATACAAAGTTGATTATCACAAGAATTTAGACGTGTTTGCTATACATAAACATAGATCTACATCACTTATTTTCCCTATGTTTATTTACACTACTGATGCTTTTTAGACACATTATGTGGAACTAAATTGGATGAACATGAAAGACATTATTCCAGCATAGGACTTCTCAGAGAACACAGTATATTATCTTCTTTTGTTCCGGAGATAAACACCTTTTTCACTGAGAGAATTACACTGATCTGAAATCCGCACAGCAAAGGAGCATTATATTTAAGGTCCTAAGGTGCTAAAATCTTTTGAAGTCTTAAGCTCTTTTAAACTCTGACTTCAGGCAAAATGCAAACGAAACCTTCATTTTGTATTAGTCTGTACTTCATTTATGCTGCTGCACAAATACAGTACTCTTTCTACCAAAAGGGAACTCACAAACCATATATAAAATTGGATTGTTAATTGCTACTTTTCACAGCTGAGAAAAATGTACATTAGTTAATGTTACGGGAAATTTGCTATATTAGTTACTCTCTGCAATTTTTATCATATCTCCATTGATTCTAGCATAAAGTTGGTATTTCAGATAGTCATGAGAGGCAGCTAGCAGACTTCTTTAGAATTATTCAAATGTCAAATTTCTGATTTACTGTAATGCAGATGCTAGTTTTAAAAGCTGATAGGAGAGTGAATTTTTACATGTTCATACATTAACAAGCAATACTTTCTACCTCTATTAATGACATATAGTCCTATATAGCTTCTTGAAAAGAATATGCTGCTGCCTTCAACATTTCCAATATTCCCAATTCAGTGTTGACAAGACAACATTTCCGAAGCCCTGCAAAAGCTATTAGTCTACAGATATTTGGTAGGAACCTTGCATATTCTGAAACCAGCTAGCAAATGTTTCCAAGGGAGCCAATTGAACCCATGGGAAAAGAATTGGGGTTACACCACCACTGACCTCATTCATCACTGACTGACAGTGGCCTAGATAAGGTTTGCAATTTTTCCTGTAAATGCTGCTTTGGGAAGTATAAATGCACCAGGTGCAGTGACTCGGTTTCTGACTAACTCATTGTTTCAAAGCAACAAGTAGAGTATATTGCTTTCACCAGTTGCATGCAGTCCACATGAACATACAAAAAATCAGATAAAGAAAGCTACATATGTGATGATGATTAATTTGTTTTGGATCCAGAGCATATGATTATATGCCTTCATTATAAATTTTACCTATATCATGTCCTAGATCTGTGCCCTCAAATCTTCTTAGAACTGTTTAATTAGAACACCCTAGGATGCTCTGATTTTCTGAGATATTAACACTATTAATTACTTCAATATACCAATAACTACGATATAAAGATTAGTAATGACATATGTACAAATGACAGTCGGAACAAAACATGTATCTTTGCTCAGTTCCCCAACTATAATGCTGACTGAAGAAAAAGAGGTTTTCTCTTTTCTCTTACCTCCTTATTACCCCAGAAACCGTTAATAAATTAATCCAGAGTTTCTCACATAAGGGAAATGGAGTCCTTTGCACACTGATGGATTTTTAATAGCAATTATATTTATGCTCTTACGCTAATGCCCATCACAATGTTATCTAAGTATTCTCCAAAGATTCTAAGTGACATATGACAAGAAGTACAACTTCCACTTTTCTGACTCAGTATCTTCTTTGCTGATAAACTATTTTTAACTTGCTTTCTATTTCCTTGTGCCTTTTTACTTCTATTTTTTTGTGCATTTATATTTAGCATGTCTTAAAGGAATAAAAATAGAAGAGAACACTACCCATTTTACAAGGATATTTTTGTACATAAATGTTCTCCATGCAACTAAAACCACTTAAACCATGGAAAAAATGCGACTGCACAGGATGCGAAGGCAGCTTGCCAAACAGAATGTATTCAGTTAGAGGTGAGACCATGCATGTGTTAAAATTTTAGCCTGTTTAGCCACTTGGTGCTAAAGGTAGATAAGCTGATAAAAACTTTTTGCTTCTGAAGAAGAATTGGGAATACACAGTTTAGTGTATGAAATGAGTTGAGACTTCCTCCTTGCATCCTTTCATGTCTCCTATCTTGAAATACTGACTCAGAACCAGCACAAATTACGTACTTCTCCTCCCCTGCTATCTCCTACGCTCCAGACAGTGGTCCCAGAGTGAAAGATAAAGTAAAATACTAGCCACATTTTAGTCAGGATTTCACCACAGAAGAAAATGAAGATGGAAACTGTAGCTTGGCTGTACAGTTTCTCCTTTGTGAGAAACAGAAAAAGTGTGATTTCTATGCAGCCTTAACCATATCTCTCCCACCACATAGTGCCAACATTTCTGACAGATCAATTGTCAGTGGGACAGGACTGCTGTTCCTCAAACACCCTATCCCATAAATCGGCATAATGGAGTATATATGAGCCACATTCTGCAAATGGTAAAAGAAAGGCTTTTCCTGATAATTCCCAGCATATATTTAACTGCAGTCTAGTCTGAACAAAGCATTCCTTTGAAACTTTAGTATGATGCCACTAGGTTTGTTCCCCTTTGATTCATTACAGGATTAAAAAATGGTGTTGTGATTTTGTTTACAAACTGTTTGATTCTGTTATCTTATTTTTAAGTTTTTGTGTGTTTGTGTTTCTTTGTTGTTAGTTTTCAGTTGCTTTCAAGTTAATTTTTACTCAGTTTCATTTGAATAAGTGGTAATTGAAAGAAACAAAAGCCATAAAAATATTTTTCTTCTTAAATTTCATTCTGCAAAATATTTTTTTTCATAAGCACATCTGGGAATGCAATACATTTGACTACCTACTCACTATTTATGTGGCATTTTTTATATGAAACTACGATTTTTATTTTGGTTATTCTTAGCCTTTTTAATCAGACTGATTTTACAGTTGTTTGTAATTTTGTCTTTCTGAACTTATAATTATCTCTTTGTGGATTCATCTTTTGTATTGCAGGTTGGACCTTATATTTCTGTATTCTTTGACCATTCAGGAATTCACATAGCCATTAAACTCATCATGCAACAGTAAAGACTTTTTCTTTCTCTCATGTTTTTCTTTTGCAAGATGTAAAACCTCTACTAAAATATTAGAAGGCTACTTCTTCAATATCCAGCATGATAATGAACCATTATGTCTAAAGTTAATGTGTGGCTCCATGAAAGGAAAAACAAATCTTGAGAAAAATATATCACAAAAGAATTTAAGTGAAAGCCAAATGTGAACATTATCCTAAATGTTGGGAGATAAATATCTATAATTAAATTACCCCTAAAAAAAGTGCCGTAAAATATTCTAATAGTATCTTAAGTAAAAGTGTCATATATAGGTATGTTTATACAATATATATATATGTCATACACAGATATAAATCACTCTGTCAAAAACGTCATTCCTATGTGAAATTCAAGTTTCAAAAGAATGCAGTGGTGTACATTGATAAACAACACAGATTTGGATTAATCTTTGCTAATCATACTTTTCCTATAATTGATGGTAGTCACCCAAAACTGATCACGTAGGCTCCATATTTAGTCAAGAGATTAAGTAATT
This sequence comes from Oriolus oriolus, assembly GCA_013400235.1. Lineage (NCBI taxonomy): Eukaryota > Metazoa > Chordata > Aves > Passeriformes > Corvidae > Oriolus > Oriolus oriolus. The sequence continues at coordinate 120,289 of VXBT01005589.1, read as the reverse complement.
TAGTCACATTTACACGACTGGCAGTATTAGAGAATCTGCTTTGGAGCAACAGAAAGGCTTTAACAATATGTAGTGTTTATTTTTAAGACAGTGGATTAAAAGAATTCCCTGACATCTCAGATCAAAATCTTTTCTTGATCTTTTCCCACTGACTTGATCAAATGTCTATGGCAATCTGATGCTAAAATGTTTCTCATATAAAACATAAGTGCAAAATTGAAGGTAAGTATCCCACTCACCACAATTCTATACACAAAAGGTTTGCAAAAGCTAACAACTCCTGAAAGCAAGCATTGCATCAGGCTCTAATTATCCACAGCCACACTAAGCACAATATGCTGCTGGGTTAAACTTTCCTTCTATTGCTTTGTCTCACTGCTCTTAGCAGGTACTACAATGGAGAGAAATTTATCTCAGTCACTGTGTTTCGCATGGTTTTTTGCTTCTGTATTATAACTATTCTGTAGTCGAATATAAGACTTCATTCTTTAGGACTATATTTGAGGTCTCAGGAGCATAAGGTTCATCGAAATGTGTGAATGGGAGAAAAATACAGAGTAATTAAATTAAGTATGAATTTTACTTCTAATGTGGCTACAATTGCATCCTGCTCTAGTTTCTTGTTTCAATAATCATTGCCAATTTCAGTTGGAAAACAGATATGAAGACATAGACCTAAAAAAAAAAAAACAACAAAAAAGAAGAAAATAATTATTCCTTACCTGTATTAGAGCTTAAAATGTGATCTGCATGTATATTATGTAACAGTGGAGGAAATACAGTTGTTTAAAACTGTCTTCTAAACAGAATTCACAACGTGAACCCCTTTGTTCCTGTCCCGGCTGCTTTTTACCAGCTCAGGATGGTCAGTGACACACAAGTTGTGTCAGCCAGCAACTAAGATCATGAAAGGGAAAATATGCAAAGTGAATTACTGCTTACAAGAACTCCCTTCTCACTACCAACAGCTATGATTTTCAATAATTTCCATTCCATGCTGATAAGTAGATCCTTTAAAAGCATTGATGGTAGCAATGGAAATGTATGTCCAGTACCAAATTATTATTACACTGCTAGTTTATTTGAAATTTCAGCTTGAAAGAACTGTGCAACAACTTCAATGACAGAAGAAGTACGTATTATAAAGTAAAAACCCATTCAAAGTCTCAAACCTTCTCAGCAGAGAGAGACACATATTGAAAAATTTTCTCTGCTTCCAGATAGCAATGCTCGTAAAAATATCATCTGCTAAACTACTAGAGGTCATCTTCAAATGCCAGAAACAGTAATATTAGACCCTCATGACACCTTCTATGCTTCTCTAGGTGTATATAACATTACAATATAATTCATACTGGTTACTTCAGTGAGATGGATCTTGCTCTTCCTATTTGAATGTTAAAAAAAGGAAAATAATAATGAATCACATTTGAACAAGTTGTAGCTACTTACATTGGTATTGCAAAAGATTTGTTTTAGAACTGGAGTAAAGTATCATTTTTGCAACAAGTTTCCTCTAAGTTACCTAAATACTTGACTTTCATAGCCGTAATTTTTATAATTTCCAAGCTTTCAATAAGTCAATAATTTCAATAATTTCATTTTTTGCTTGTTTTGCTGGATGCGAATCCTACGGTTTATTTATACTTTCTCGCTAAAAGAAAGAATATGACTAGCACAAAGAGACTGCAGAGAAAGAATGAAATATCATTTATTTTTTGGCTGCTTAGAAAAATTCCACCACTTCTTCATACTTCCTTTTCCAAACCAAGGTCATAAGATTATTCTCAGAACAGTAAGATAGCTATGAAGCCCATCTTCAAAACTGTCTTCTCTGCCAGGGTGGTCAAAGAAGTTTTTGTGATCTTTGAAATCAGTGTAGTCACACTAATTTGTAAATCCTTTGTTACTTTTGGAGAATGTTCTGGGTGTTAAAAACAACATAATGTACGAGGTTCTGCTTACTAGTATTCCATTAACTCAAAGGGAGATTGTCTCTTTAAAACTAGAAAGCAAATTCAGAATAAATTCAGTCTAATCAAGTTATCTTTGCACCTTCAAAAGTCAATATCACACCTTCAGCTCACTGGGAAGAAATATTTCACTTTACTATCACCTCATCTCTCATCATCAACTGACAATTCATGGAAGGCAAGCAATTCCTGGGGGTTGTTTCACTGCTTTTAATCTCTGGATATTGTGGCAGCCTTATCTGTGACTTTTCCTACATTGCCTAGCTCCTCAAAACCTCTAACATGATTTCAGCATAGATTTTGATTGATATTTTAATTTCCTTTATTAAAATATAATATATAAAGGGAAAGGAATCTTTTAAGCTCCCAACCAACAATGAAATTATACCTACATCATCATAGGGAGCTAACTTCCTATTAATACAATTGTATTTGACATTTCCATTAAAAAATCTTCTAATGTTATATCATTATGTCTGTGACAGCGCACTGTGGGTTCTATGGTTACATACTGATTTTAGATTATCTTTACTGCATTTCTTTTAACGTACATAAGAGGTCCACTTTGGAAAAACATTAATTTGTTTTTGCTCTAAATGGGTAGTGAAAAGATATTTACTGAATTCAATTAAACTTTTGCATAACAAGTGTGATGCTTTTAATTTAAAGAAATTTAAAGAACCTCATGCTTAAGGGAAAATTGAAATTAAGCTTTAAAGTGGTATAAAACATTTTTCTAATTTTATTAGCCAGTTAAATGTAGGCTTTTGGACAATGTAAAGGAATACCTCTCAAGAGACACTATGAAACAGAGGAAGCTGGGTATAAGTGGAAAAGGAATATGCAAGGAAAAGCACTAGACTGGCCAGATAAAATCCCAGGAGCATCTAAGTTTTGCCTAAATTCTCAAGAATATGATTTCTGTCACGTTCCCATTATAAGACACTTTTAAGCACACACATCAGCACAGAAAACAAAGCCTTAGGTTTCAAAATCATGAGACCTTTGAACGTGTATAACAATAGAATTTTTGACTTTAGTAGCAACATATGATTTCAAGTAGTACTTTATAAAGCAACTTGGACAACAATTTAAAGAGTGTTAACAGTAACATCACAAGGTCAGGTAGGTATCTCAATAGCAAAAATTCGTTTCCATAGAGTATCATCTATACAGAAATTATTTATTCAGCTACACGATATATTCTGTCTGGGAGCTTGACCTCTGCATTGCCATCTGGTGATTGCAAATTTTGTGAAAAACACTGCGCCAGCCTCAGATTTTTGCTTGTTCAGAAGATTATCCTTCCTACATTATTTAACTACCTGTCATTTGACCTTGTCTTGAAAATCATTGTATGCTTCTCATGTCACTGCATTCACTGTTGACAGCTGGTGTTTATCACTAGAAGCTGTGGGGGGAAAATTACTCAGTGTACAGCCTAGCCCACTTACAAAAGCAGATCAAATAAAAAATAAATAGAAATGAGAAGTCCCTAAATACCAGCAGCTAACACTTTGCCAAACAGGGGGAATGTACAGTGGTTAGATCAGGTTTCAGTGTACAGCTGCTGTCAGCATTCCTACTGCTCAAGAAAACAGCTGAAGTGGTACCTGTGGTTTCTAAAGCACTAGCTTTAAAATATGTCAAAATGCAGCATGTTAGTCTGCAGTACACCTATTTTCTGTGGTGGGCTAAAACCTAAACAAAGTAGTGAGTGATCACTGTTTGTCCCACACTTGTAATCATCCATTACTGGCAACTGTCAAGACAAATTCCGGGCTAGGCAGACCTCTGTGCTCAGCCGTATGGCTGCTTCTCTGTTGTGATAAAACACCTGTCAGATGCAGAAAGCAGCATCAGGATGGTGATGTGGGGGACATCTTATTTCAGGTGTGAAATAAAATCCCAGACCTGGCCAAGATTGCTTAGTAAAACTACACTACATGTTTTCATTTAAAGGCATGAGCTCTTGTATCATAGACAAATACAGGAATTTACCCTTTGGCAACTGCAAATATACTTGGTTGCAGCTCAACGGGGTATCTAGCTGAGTTCCTGCCCATCTTTTTGTACTGATAACGTGAGCTGCTGGAACAACCACATTTCAGTGAAGGTACAATAGATAATTATATTTAGTTTTCATATTTATATGTTTAGTTTATTTTGAAAACTCACTGGTGTTGTGTAGAAACAGAAGGGCAAACTTTCAAAACAGGTTCCCTAAATTCTTCTTCCTATACTTGGGAGGTCCCTCTCCTTCATTTGCACTAATCAAGGTTCATTATCTTCTTTAGAACCCAGTCCCAATTCTACCTTTCCATCATCTGAAAGGTATGAATTACATATGCAAGGGGCCAAAAAGAACCCTGTGGGTGGAAATAAAAAATCTACTAAAAGACTTAATGCAAAGACAATACCCTCCTCTTATGTAGTACCTGATTATGGATCAGAGGGTTGTTGGGAAACAATGTGAAGTATTGCAAAAGCTTGATCTAGAAGAGTGTAAAACAACTTATATTCCTCCATGAATGCCCAATTCACGATGGCTATGTAATTCTTTCTTTTGACACAATAAAGCTTTTGACACATTAAAGAGAATGGGAAATTATATTCTCTCCAATAAGCTTCAGTTCCACTTTCTTGACTCATCTTATTTGTTTATATTATACCTGATTTAGACTTTCAGACTGTTTCTGACACTGTGAAGCCTGCCTTGCTTCTACAGAACAATAAAAGACTACTTCTATATCCAACCATAAAATTAATTAGGCTTTACGAAAAATTCTTGGATTATCACACAAATAATTAAGCGGGGATGAGCAGACATTACTTTGAATGTCTAAAGCTGCAAAACTACAGAAGGGTGTGCATTGCATGGCTTTCATATAGCAGTACTAACTCTGAGGGGCTCAGCCACTGAAACAGGTAATCCTGTGTATAATAATACTCACGCAGCACTCACTCCTAGTCAGTGAGTAAAATTACAACAAAGAAAGGATAAAGAAATGATTGATGAATATTCTTGCACATTAAAGGCTAGTGGGTTCACTCACATGTGATTTTCAATAGATTTTTCAATCTTGTGGACTGTGGGCTTGTGGAAAGTGAACAAGTGGCACAGAATGCAGTTCCTGTTGTAGGAAATAAACAGAAGTTTTAATTCTTCTTTTAAAATACGCTCATCTGAATAGCATGGTCTTTAAGATGACCCTATGTATCTGTTTCTTTCACTAAATATGCTAAAAGTATTCCGTAAGAGATAAAGTAGCTATTAATTAATAAGATTTTTAAAGTATCATTGGCAAAACCATCCCACTGCCTTTTCATTTGCTTACAGAACAGAAGTTTTGGAAACCTGTGTCACTAGCAAAAAATTTGCATTTCATACAATGCTTCAAACATACTTTTAAAAGAGGAAATAACACTTGTATGTTTCCTTGAAATGAATTTAAGTCTTCTCAAATAACATTTTGATTAATTACATGTAAATGAATTCTAAGTTTGTAAAGGGATTTCTTCAGTTGTCAAGGTGATTTTTAATTAACATAAAATGGGAGTCTCTTTCCTGGTTTGCATCAGTACTTATGATGCTACTGGAGAAACTACAGCTCATCTTCATAAGGCTCACTTAATGCTTTAAGTATTTATGTAGTTTATTCAAATATAGAAATTAGGAAAATAAACACTACAGAATTTGTCTGTTTTTATGTATGAAATAGTGCTATGAATTCACAGCATCTTAATTCACGTTGGATAGACCATGAGCAACATAATAAAAATTTAGTTATTCCTGTATAAACCGTGGCTAGACACAGCAGCAAAACCATCTGAAAAGAACAAGTTTGACCAGACACCTTCAGCTTCCTGACAGAACCTTCAAATGTCTCAGCTCATCTTTCTAGGAAATTTTCAACATGAAATTATTTAATTCAACTAAAACAAAATCTGACATCTGATACTTGTGATATTTTCTTAAAATATGAATCCAATTTTTTTTTACTAACACAAGTATAAAGACAGATGTAGAAGCTGGTTTAATTAGATGACAACATTGTATACCGCTGAGCTCTGATGATCAGCAAAAAGCAGTCATTTTTTGTATTTGTTTGGGCTATAATTAAAAATCTTAGGCATGTGGGATGAAATTAGCAAATACAAGGGAATATTTGTCTTCTTCACCAGACCAGTATTTCATTCACTGTTTTTCTTGGCATTTAGATTCCAGTGTCAGTTCCAAACTCTGTGAGCTCTTCTTTCAGTGTCCTCCTCACAGACGTTTAAGATTTAAAGGCCAGAAGGAGCTCTTACAGTCATCTGGTCTTTTCATAACACAGGCTATAAAAGAGTCATGCAGTAATTCAGGAATTAAGGGCTTCATTTCTTAGGGTTATTGTATGAGTCTGAGAAAAATGCCGTGGCTTGAATTTAAAGTCATGGTGTAACCACCATATCGCTGAACACATTTTCCCAGAGACTTCATGTGAAAGTATATTGCCTTTATCTAAACTGATCTTTTATCTAGGTTTCAGTTTCCATGTACAGGCTATTTTCACTTCTGCTGTATTACAGAGCTGTTTATTGCTGGAAATAATTTGGATCAAATTCTTTTGGAGCCTTAGAATGAGACACTCTTCACTTTTTATTTCTTAAACTAGAGAGTTATTTTAAATTCATAATATGAGAGATAAATCTGAATTTAACCATTCTTTTAATCCTCTCGTAATTAATTTCCATTAACAACTTTTACAGCAGCATCACCAGTACCAAATGTAGTACTTCACCAACAATGTCACTGATGCTGAACACTAATTAATACTCCTTTTGTAGTCCTGCATTGGTGATTAATTGTAAACACTGACCTCAAGATCCTTTTCAGTGCCATTACATATGAGGATACATCTAGCAGGTAAAATACTCTGTAGTTAATTTTATTCAATTTTTTAAAATATATTTAACTGCACTATAGCAGATACTCCTCAAATAAAACTGCATTTCCAAGACTAAAGATAACTGATCATTCCATGGTTATTTCTTCTCTTTATTTTGCATTTCTCTTTTTTTGTTTTCTTCTTTTTTTTTCCTGCTTCATTTTCTCCCAGGTTAGAAAAAGGTACTAAATAATGTACCTTTACTCACATGCCCCACTTTATAATACACCACTTTTGTAACATCTAAGTCATCCAAATGCCATTTGAGATCTTATTAGTACAAAAAAAAAGTTGTTTTTCTAAGTAAACTGTCTTTTTAGGAAGAGCACTACAACCCTTCTGCTTGTCCACTTCTTGGAAGGAATTTGACAGGACTCTCCATCCATGCTTTTTCTTTGTCAAAGCAATCTTGATCCTGAAACCCTCCTCCTACTGCAATACCTTCTTCTCCCTTGGAGATAAGCCACAAACCACAGTGACCTCAATCCCCCACAAACTCAAGGATGGCACTTCAACAGCAGTAAAAGGCTTGACACATTCTTCATCCTCTCCAATTCCACGTATGAAACCTGTCTGAGCAAGACAAGTTTAGAAGCACGCCCCTTGCCCCAAAATTCAGTAAAAGAATATATTTTTCCTACATGTTAGATCGAGAGGTACTTGAGAGACCAGATAAAGATGACAACCAGATTCAAAATGAATGCAATTTACTAAGTCTATCAGTCTGCAATTAATCTGGTTGAAATATCAGTAATTTCTTCTTACGGGAACTAGGCCTGTGCCCATACTCAGTATGACTGACTTCGGTTATTTAAAGAACAGGACAACATTTCAGGTTCTTCATAGCTATCTTAATTTTTTTTCTGTTTGATGTTTGTGTCGGTCATCTCAGTGGCATTAAGACATATTTTGTTACATTAAATCACTCTGTCTACGTAGGGAGAAATTTTGTTTCTTAAAAAAATACCTTGACTCCTTTTACAGTTGTCCCATGACAAACTGCTGTTTGTACAGCAGCATCTCTATAGGGGCATCTATGCAGCCATGAAAATATGACTGCAGGATTATGGTCCAATTCCACTATTTTTTAATTATTTTTTATATTTTCTTGTGGTTGTTTAATTTTTTAATCCTCTGATCTCAAGATTTTTGAAGACTCTTCCACGGAGGGAAATAAAAGAAGTAATCTGGTTTGTAGGCATAGATTTTTAGATATGCCACCTGCTCTAGGAAATGTTAGATATCAAACAACAGTAAGATGACAGTCTAACAGAAGATTCTGGTACCTATATATTACATGTCATTATGTACTATTTCCAAAGGACAACTTTATGAACTTTAATTCCTGTTTCTAGAATATTAAAAGAAAAGGACATCCAAGCCAAACAGCATGCTAAGCTCAGTTTGAGCCAGGTTGTGGGAAACACTGTGCAGTACACCTCTGCAGTACTTTCTCATGCTTTCTTGTATGGAACTCAGATACTATGCTCTGGGCTTTGGGAAGAAGTCTTTGTTCATTTGCTACCACCAGTATACAACTATATCCTTGGCAAATCCTTCAGAGAACTTACTTTTCTTTTAAGCTGAAAAGATTATTGATTTTTATATTTTCTTCTGTGACTGTTTTATGTAACATACAAAAGTTAATCCTTGCATCAGGCACCACTAAAAGTCCCTTACTATAGATTCATTCCATAATTAGTCACAGCTTCATGTTTCCTTTTATACTCTTTCTTTAGGTTAACAGCACTTGAAGAAATTTAACAATGAAAGCACTCTAAGAGAAGGAGTGAAAATGTTCCACACCCAGCCTACATCCCAGTTGTCTTTTGTTCCCTCCTCTGTGCACCCTCTCGCACCCTCATTCCCTGCTAAGCTTCACTGTGTTTCATAAAAGGTGCTGCCATACACTCTGCATCACCAATCATACCTGTCTGTGTTTGAAACATATTCTGAGAATTTTTAAGGGCTGAAGGAGTAGAGAGTCTCTGGAAAACATTTTGTTTCTCCATGAGACATCAAGGTGTATTTATGGAGCATAGATATGGAGGAGATACGTGCCTATGAAGATCCTGCTCTGCACAGGCTGTAAGAAACTAAAGGAGACTGAACAGTTTCAGACTAGGGAGGCAGTTGAAAGAAGGCTTTCTGCTCTCTGACACTGAGATTCCTTCAACTTGCTGTATGTGGTTGGTAGCTCTCCCCTGTGTCTAAAATACCAACAACATCTGAACCTCTCAGGGAGTTGGAGCTTAGAAAATTACTCGATAAATCTTCCAGCATCTCATCTTCTTTTGAAAATGTAAGAAGCATAACTTTCAATACTTTCAGGGTGACTGGAGAAAAACAAATCTTTTCAGTGATGTATTTATGTATTAAGAAATAGAGAAAACACAACATAAATAAAAAATATTTTATTGAACTTTGTTTCAAATACTAGAATATCTGTATGTTACAGTCAATAAGCGCAGTAGTTCATTTCAGAAGCTAATTTCAAATACAACATTTATGGTGCAGTTGAGCAATGGGTTCCATACATTAAAGGAAAGAAAACAAAATTTTCAGTAAATGGACTGCTAATGCCTATTCTTTCAAATAGGAAAGAAAACGTATAGATAGGAAGGATGCAGATACAGATCAACATTCACTCCTAAAAATTATATTTAGAATCTTTGAGTTAAGATGCCATTTAACTGTAAAATACAAAACACAGAGGTACCTCTAGTAGTTTTTATGAAGGAATGGTGAGAGTTTCTAAATATTTTATAGTCTTTGGGAAAAGAAGTGAGATGCTAAACACATAAAATAGTGGGATATTTTTCTTGAAAAATTCCCTTCCCTTTCCTTCCCTTTCCTTCCCTTTCCTTCCCTTTCCTTTCCTTCCCTTCCCTTCCCTTCCCTT
>VXBT01005589.1:71526-110313 GCA_013400235.1 Oriolus oriolus | reverse complement strand
CCCTTGCCCATCCCCATCCCCTTCCCCATCCCCTTCCCCTTCCCCTTCCTCTTCCCTTTCCTTATTGTCCATAGAAGAAAACAGATATTTCACTGCGCTTGAAAGCAAAAAAACCTCATGGGGCCTAAAAAGCTTTGAAAAATCAAACTATATAAGATGCCTGGGAAAATACAATATTTTAACAGACAATATGTCTTCTGAGGTTTGGAAGTCAAAATTATGACTTCCAAAAATCAGTGTTAAAACTAAACCATAGCAAAATTAAATAGAGAAAACCAAACAGTTTGTGGTGGTGGTTTTGTTTTTTTTTTTTTAATTGAAAGCTCACAGGGCAGTCTATATGGAATCACACAGATAATTTAAAGCAAGAAAAAAAAAAGGTAATCCAATTCAGTCAAACTGTTGGAAATAAAAATGTCCTTGTGCTCCTCCAGATCTCCCAATTAAGTTTTGAAAGCTGTATGTTCAATGTTACTAAAACAACTAAAGAAAAATATCTATTATATATCACCCCCATTTTTATTCTGAGTTGCCATGAACAGAATCCATCTCACTGAGTGTAGTGGTGCATTATCTTTGATCCATTTTTAAACATAAAGACTTCTAAGGTCATTGTTAATTAGAGAAAGGTCCCAGTTCTTCCTAACTTGAGGCTGTGGATGCATCACTGTGGTTAAGCAAATTTACCTGTTTGGATTAATATAAACATTTGAGAATTAGACTAGCTTATCCCACTGGGTTTCCATCATTTAACTAACACTTATTTTGTGGGCAGGAGGCAAGATAAACTTCTTTCATCCAAATAATAAGCAGTACTGCTAATAAAACATAATACTGCATGAAACTAAGAGGGGCAATCTGCTAATCTGTTAGTTTCTTCACAGAATTATAAAACTACCGATGGGAATAAAATAAATGTCAGAGAAGGAACGTCAACAGTAGCATTATAAAGACAGAATCAAGGAGAAAGAAAATGTCAAGGGAGTGTTGTACCTAATATACTCTCTTTTAAATTGCTTCACTACTAGAAATTAGGCAATTGAACAATAACCCTAAATTATTTGCAAGAAACCTGAGTGTGGGGCATTTTGCTCTTCATAAGCTATGCACTAGACATTCAGCACAATTGGAAGAGTACTGTTCTGGTCTGGCTTATTGAATAATATCTATAACCTTAGAGATAAGGAACTGTCACCTAACAACTGCCTTTCTACCCTGTAAAGTCCCAGAATACTGTGGAGTCTGTCCTCTCTTCAATGAACTCCATTTGGTTTGTGATAAGGCATTTTATATTTCCTTATTCCTCAGTGTCACGGCTTTGCAAACTGCAAACCCATTTAGATGGGACCCAGCCACAGAGAATGGGTTTTACCTTTATTTTGCTCTCAGTACTAGAGAGAATAGTTATATATATGTTAGCAAATATTTTCATAGAAAATATATGTTAGCAAATATTTTCTTCTGCAACCTCATTTTCAATGCTCAGTGGCAAGATTTGCTTCGTAATACAAATCAAAATTCAAGTGTAATAGGAAATTACTGGTTCAGTTCTGGTTCCAAAGCCTTTCTTTCAAATATTCACCCAGTCTAGCACATATATCTGGATGATTTTCCCATTAGTCCTTGTCATTGCTACTCGGTAGAAAATACAAATGACTACTAAAAGAAGTGGGCTTATGCAACGGAGGAAAGATAGCAAAACTAAACATTCGTCTCTAGCTGTTGTGCCCAAAATGGAAGATTCAATGACCCTCACATCCTTACTCCTAAGAGGTCTTGAGCCAATACCCATTTAACAGCAAGAGCTTAAAATACAAGAAATACAAGAGAATGTCAGCTGGAAGTCTGTGGTGCTAAATCCAAACAGAGAAGGAAATATTTTTACCCCAGATATTTCTCATGGCTGACAGACCTATATATTCTTCTCCTCTGAATGACTGCACACTTTCGCTTTGACATTTTTACACTTGTGAAAATACAGTTCTACAGTTCCTCTTAGTTCTATGAGGCATATATGGAAACTGGATTTTATCTAACTACACTAAAACTTGCATTAATTTGCAGAGAAAAATGTCAGGTAGATTCCAAGCCATTCCACAAATCAAGCAATTTGGATCAACTTCAATAGAAGATTGATGAGTGAATTTCATTCCACGGTATTATGCATAAGTTAAAAGCAAATGTTTTGTGTTGAAGGAATAAACAAAGAACATTTTAAAAACACAGTGTTGATTTTTTTTCTTTCTGAAAGTTCAGAAAGATTCTTAAAATATTCATTACCATGGATACTAAACCATGCAATTGAATATCTTTCTTCAACAGAAAGAATATGTTCCTTCTTTGCTATGGTTACTTCTTTCCCACAGTGGTCATACTGCTGACCAAGTTGATTGTTACAGTCTGTAACTTGAATTACCGAGAAGGAAGTGAATCAAGCAGCCAAGAAAATGTTTACATTAATGTTATGTAAGTACTGGCAAAGAGTGGGATTCTGTAGAGAAGAGTAACTTCCAAGATATCCCTTGCTGCTCCACATTGTTTTAAGGAGCACTGCTGGTTTCTCCACATTCCAGTAAAAGCCAAGCCAAGAGGTAAAATTATTATGCTTCAGTAACTAGATTTTTATGGTTTTTTCAAGTATATGTTCAGCTTCTCAGTAGCATTATTTGTCATACAGCATTAAAATGCTACCTTTTCCTTAACTGCATGTACAATAAAATAAAATGGACAGTTCTCATTTAAATAAAAACTACCTTGCAAGGAGATATGCTAAGAATGAAATGCCTCTAAAATAAAGTGCTCTCTTAAAACACTTTTTATGAACACCTAGAGACCAAGTCATAAACCACAGTTCCCACAGTCAATCTAAATTTTTTTATGTTCAGCATTGTTCAGTAAAAATAGAAATCTGCAAGAAAAGTTTAGTCCGTTATATTTTTCCCCACTCTGCTATATAACTTGCTTTCAGAAATCATTATTATTTTACAAAAAGTATCAATTTTCATCATTATCTGATGAAGAATCTTTCCAAATCAGATATAATGGCTTTTCATCAATCAAAATTATATTTTGATCCATCTGACCTCTTCAGAGAGCTTTTCAGTTGTGAAATACTGTAAAATAATTCTTTTTCCTGATCTATTTGTATTATTTTATGTGAACAACAGTTAACTCAGTTCAGGTAGCAAAGTTATATGGACAGAAGCCTATTCTGTGTGAAAGAGTGTTTAAGCAAAAAACGAGTTTTAGCTTTATTAGGAACAAGGATAAGCAGTAAAACTCTAAGCCATTTCTATCTTAAACCCCAGGAAATTTACTAACATTACTGGTTCAGACAGCCAAGGCATAGCTTCAGCTGCACTGACTTGTCATGTGCTTCATATCCACAGGCAAAACTAAGACTTTTAGTTTTTATGTTCTATAGAGTAAGTAGCAAAAAACCAACCAACCAAACAAACAAACCCCATACTCACCCTTCCAGCAACAACCACAAAAAAACCCCTATTGCCTTACCTCTAGGATTTCAAAGTAATGTCACCAGCAGCACCACTGGGACATCAGTAGGTTCTACATTATGAATGTGTTGTGGAATTTGCACTGAAGCAATGCTAGCCTTGCCAAAATTAATATAGGAGCATATGGCTGCCCAGCCCACTGGCATTGCCAGAATACACATAGGAGGAGGAACTGAACTAATCCCAGACACTGTCAAAAGTCTGCATGAGCCAACATACACTAGCACATTTACACCTGGATTCAGAGACCATAGCAATAAATGACAGGGGTTTGGAAACCTTCCTGAAACATCATCAGAATTACCCAACTTTCACAGTTCTGAAATGAAATGAAAACATGAAAGGTTTATAAGGGTACTGAAGAGCTCTGTTAAATCACATTTGTAATCTTCTTTGTTTAATTCTACATCACACACAAATTCTCTGAAGAGTTACTTTCAAATTTGGAGCAGCAATTCCTTCATTTTCAAAATTCCCTCTCTTACTGAGTAACTGTGATCCCCAACAAGACTAATGTCATCCAGTAGAACATCATGGTACATGAAAATGAGCAACATGGAAGGCAGGAAATGGCATGCGCATTTAATGCATGTCTGCAAATTAGATCTCCTTTTTTATTTATATTTCCAGTATCTTGCTACCACCTACTCCTCAGGCTAGATACACAGAGGGAATCATGAGGCCACCTCAGGTTCTTTTGGGAAGTACTGGGTGGCTGTTACCAGCAACTGACAGAAGAGTTTTTCCATACAGTATTGCTGGTTTATCATAACTAGGATGCTTGACAGTTCATATAAATGCCCCCTCAAAAGTCAAGATCGTACTGGTCACTAATTTGGGATCTGAAAGGAATTTCTTCCCCTCTTTAGGCAAAGAATTTGGAATTTTTTTTTCCCCTGCTTCTCTTCCAAAAGGCAATGCTTGCCACACTGAAATCTTGAACATCTCATCTAAATATATCTTCTTCCTTTGATGCCCTTATGATTGCACACTGTTTTCTTCCTTTGGCATGCTGCCTAGTCTCCTGAGTTTCTATCCAACTAATGTCTTGCACAGGTCTTATGGTGTCACATATAGCTTTATAGATTAATATTTGCACTGTGTTTGAGGTCTTTAGATCTACTGAAGGCTCAGACATTGCCAAGAGAAAGACCTAAAGGCCAGACTGGACATTTAATTGAATTTTCTGGACTTAAGCTCTGTGATACTTTAGTAGATAACTGTGCTGTAACAGATGATAGTTACTACCTCTCTTTCTACCAAAACCTACACATCTGATACTAGCAGCACATCACTATTCCATAACAGAGACAACTCTCTTGCCTCGTGGTTCAGTAACTTTAGGGATTTGTGGCACTTTGCTAAGCTGATGGAAACAGAGCTATTTAGGAGCCAGTTAAGCAGCCTTTAAATAATGCCTGTATGTTGCCTTCTTAATGAAAGAAATAACAGTTCATTTAAGAGTGGATTTGTAACATAATGGTTACTCTGTTTATTTATATATTTATTTATTAAATGTCAATACAATATTTTCTACAGGTAACACATTCTTGCTGGTTACTTTCCCTCTTTATAATATTGTTTGAATCAAGACTGTATCACTGAAGAAGATGCAACTCAAACATGACAAAGATTTGAATATTACTTTAGGCATTTGATGTGTTCAATAATTCTCTGAGTTAAACTCTGTCTCTGTTTGATTGCATTGTGACTTACATTGCAACATACAGGGTACATAGCACACAAAATAATAAATGCATTAGCAAATTTCCTGCTTACATATAGCAAAACAAATACAAATTGGATTTAAAGGCAGTGGGAAGAGACCTCCCTCCTTCCATAAAATAACCTAAATAAAATACTGATGAATCTACATTTATCTCATGCATTAAGAGGGGAGAGAGAGATGGATTATATGATTAAAAAGGGAAAAAAATATTTCCCAGAATGATTGGCTAGTACCAAACATCATGTAAAATAGAGTGCCCAGTTTTCCAAGACTTATGAAAGAAACATTGTAATACAACCTGCAATCAGGAGTCAAAGATCAGAGCTTTAGAGTGAGAATTTAGTCTACCAGGTTTTAAGTACAATGAATGATTAACACAGGCCACAGGATTAACACAATGAAGTATCTGATGTTGATTGACAAGAGCTGTGAAATAAATAGGACAACAAAATCTGTAGAATCACCAGTAGTTTTAAAATTACTTTAGAATTTATAATATTGATTGGAGCACTTATAAACTATTTCTTTGAAAGGGGTAATATGAAAGAATGAAAACTAAGGGGTCATTCCTGAACAATGCATCACCTTCTACCTGTTTCTTTTAAGAGTGTCACATCAAGGTAAAGGCACAATTTTTTTTTCTATAAGGTATAATAAATGATACAGCCAGTTTTTATGTTGATATTTTGCTGCATCTGAGAACTAATGACATTTGGAACAATGATAAAAAAATATGATAAAAAGGTATGGTGTTTCAAAGATCTCAACTGCATTCTAATCCAATGTATCTCCACTGGCTATCCAAAACGAGCAGACTTTAACTGTGAGCGTGATAAAAGAATACAGCCATGTATGATGACTGTGCAGTTGTATATCAGTAAAGTCCTAGGGATACTTTTATGCCCTGCCTGTTGCCTTGCTGTTCACAGTTTTTCAATGTTTTTAATTCTGTAGCTAGAGTTCTCACACACTTTCTGTAAACATAAGCCATGTTATGTCTAACCGGTCGAATGTTTTCATTCCTTCTCCTAAGGCGGAGAAGTTTGATTGATTTCTCCTCTGACCTGTGTGGTTGAGGGGTGGTAATGTCATTCTCCAATCAGTGAAGTTTTCTAAAGGGGTATAAAAATAAAGAAGCCTCCCTCCGGGTAGGGGTTTGGGCTCAGTCTCTCTCTTTCAGAGCTGGTGTCTGTGTGTTCCTTCGTGTCCGCGTGCGACACTGCCCCAGATACATACTGTTACCAAAACAGGATGACTTCGCCATGATGACATGGAATCCAGGACATAGTTCTCAGCCTACTGTAATTTTCTCTCCCCACACTTTCAAATGTGCTTTAATCACTCACCACATTACTAAGCCTAACATTACAGAAGAGTCATGAAAATGTTGATGCTGCTATTACCTCTTTATCACAGAATTTGTGATTACACAAAGATACTAAATTCCCTTTTTTTTGTCTTCTGCACCACCTATAATTCATGGGTCAACTAGGATGGAGTCTGGCAAACTTACATCCCTGTTTTTCATAATGATTAAAACCAAGCTTGGTATCACCAAGGATGAGTTGCATCTGACCAACCTGACTCTTCATGATGAAAGGACTGGCTGTTTGGGAGCTCTGCCATCAATCTAAAACTATTTCTTTATTTCTCTCTGACATAAAAATAAAATGAGAATAGATGTAATTGCCTGAATACTCTGCAGAGGCATGAGAAACAGGAGTTGTGATAGCAAAAAACCAATATGAGGGTATGTAGAAATAGAGGACCAGACTGGACAACATTATACGGGAAGAAATGCCTCAGTAAGGTACATTTCCTTGAGGAAATTGTAACTGAACTACAAAGATCATTATTATCTTTATACTTTGGATTCCTTATGTCACATTATCCATACAGCTGGTACACAGATGATGCATAGTCTACTACTGCTACTTCTTACTCTACTGCCTGAAGCTGAAGCAGTTTGTGGCACTGATTGGAAAAATGCTGATGATCCTAATTCATTACCAACACAGTTATAGCTGATCAGATGGCAGATTGTTTTCTAAGAGGTTAGAAATATGCAGAATTCTATTAATCTAAAGTATGCACACCCCTTTGTGAGCAGAATGTCATAGTTATGTATTCAAGCACTCAGAAGTTTGTCAGAAAAATTGCCTATATATATGCAACTTTATAGCCTCTTTGACACACCCATCATAGTATTTTAGTTACATGACTCATTATATTTCTTCCTCTAACTCTTTATTTGTATTTATTGCTATTCAAGGTAGTATTTGTTGTTCTTTTCTTTATTTAGTGTTTGTTTGGCCCCATACCTTATTTAGCACACATTATTCAAAGCTTGAATTAAAATTATTTTCTTCAGCACTGTTTCTGTGGTGGGTTTGCTGTAGCAAATGAATGGTGAATGAATTTCCATAACTAGAAATTCCTAAGATTCAATTTATTACAGCTATTTTTCAGGTTGAAAATTAACAGTTGTACTAAGATGCCTACTAGGTTTTGGGTATACAGTTTTGATCACTTGAGACCTGACTTATTCATACACTAATTTATAACATTGACATCATTCAGAGTAGTCCTAATTTTATTTACAACTGGAAACACAACAGTTCTTCAAATCTGACCCCATCCTTTTCATGGTGTACCCAGAAAGATGTAAAAATAGTTACAAGAGTACTTAATGCTTTAGATGAAAAATAGCTTTTTGAAATTTAGGTGTAAGTTCCAGGAATTTCCTTTTTCTTCCCTCCAGACTCTGCCATGCTTTACATCATTCTCTTTCTCCTAAGAGACAACTAGTTTACCACCTCTTGTGGCTCTCTGCTCTGTAGGCCTCCTCTTCCTACAGAGACGGTCTAGCTGAGAGGTATCTGAGAAATTGTACTCAACAGGAGTATTCAACTTTGAAATCTTCTGCTTCAATTTAAGAATGGAAAAAGGGCATATCTTCCCAAAAGCTTGTCTAATTTTTCCACTTATAAAGATACTACTTTTAACACGGCTGCATTAATGATGGTATCATTCTGTTTCACAGTCATCAGTTTCATCTCTAGTGTTACACGTCTTCTAACCAGAAATAAATGAATCAGACATCCTACAGACAGCATTTTCTTTCAATGTAGCCTGAGAGAACAAGGCTTCTGTTAAAAATGTATGTGATTGTAAAAGCAAAGACTGTATTATCACTCATGTGTGCAGACCTTAATTTTAGCACTCCCTAATGCTAGGCATTCTAAAACCTAATCCTAAATAAAAATTTAGTAATGTCCACTGCTATAGTTTTATTAAAGTGTTTGCACATTTACATGTAAAACATATCTATCACAAAGTATAAATACACCTATACTCTCATTTGTATGTTTATATTGGCTAGCTTTGAACATAAGCAAATCTCACTGCATCATCTGGAAGTATATTTAAATAGATTTTTTTAGTATTGTCATTCTTATTGGTTAATATGAAACACATTTTCTTTTGAATTAATAAATAAATAGCAAATGAATAAGTTAAAAAGGAAGTCAGAATACACTGACAGGTGGAAAGAGGGAACTGCTGTGTCAAAGAAAACAACTTAACTTCCTACTTGTATCAGGTACTTGTATTCCAGCTAAATAAGAACTAACCAGACCAGCTGACAGCCACCCTCCTGTTAACTCTCACCTGAATTTATATGCTATTTGCTACCCACCACCTGTAATTGCCCACCACCATCTTCCCCCACATACTCGTGATTTTGCTTTATATGTGACCGTCTGGACTTCTTAGACTTCTGAAGGTATGCAGACCTGGTAGATTTAAACTCCTGTATTTCTCATTTAGTCTATGTAGATCTTTGTTTCTTCTCCATAACCATGCGTTTACTTCTCCCACCAGTGCCCCAGCCACTGCCAGTGGGAAGGACAAGCTGCTGTCTTCAAAGTGAGAGCTTTCTGCTACCAGGTGCCCCAGGAAATCCCCTCTCCCTCCATGCCACAGGCTGCTTACGTGACTGCTTTTTGACAGATGTAATTCTTATTTTATGCCAGAATAAATAGATCAGAGCTTGAGTAAAAGGGAAAGAGGGGAAAACAATAACTAAGATATGGTAAAGACTGAAGAGGAGGGGATTTTTTTCATTAAATGTTTCTCTCCTGTGTCCTGCAATACTCACATAAATACCATCTGCAGTGCTCAGTCTTGTCAGAAATCTGAGCCTTGATGAACCCCATGGCTCCAAGTGTGTATAGCTGCTGATATTTATCAAGTGGGATAGCAACCAGGAGTGAAAGGGCTGTAAATACCACTGCATTACTTTGTATACATGTGGCAGTGATGGTTGGTGAGGCTGGGAAAGATCATGCTGCACTGTGAAAGGAGTGCAAAGCAGAGGATGAAGAGGAGGCTGAACAAGAGCAAGTAAATCCTAGTTAGGCACAGCTAGAATGCCATGTCTGAGATTTGCATAGATGTCTGCAGGCAACTTGAGCCCAATCTGGTGGTGAAACTCTGTCTGGAGGAGTCAGCATTTGACTGAATTTGTTTGGTAGGAAAAAAAGTATGTTGCAATACTTGCAGTCCAGTATGAAAACATGACAGACAATGAGAGAAGTAAAAAAAAAGAAAAAAGGAAGACATAGAAAACCCATCAACTGTCAAGCTGGGAAAAACCTTCAGATCACTGCAAGTGTTGCATATTTTAAATTATCCTATATTTTGAGACAATAGTACAAGATGATCAGTCAATATTTTCAATTTCCCATATCTCAGGAACCAGGCAAAGTCCATGATTTACTGAAACTGTACATGTTTTAAGAATCAACCAAAACCAGAGCATGTTATTTTGTCTGATTAATGCTTACTTTTACATCATAAATTAAATCCTAGATGTTCTCAGTACTAAAATCACAGACTTCAAGGGCCTTCTTCACAGTAGACACTTTGTACTTGACAGGCTAAAAACTCATTAAAAATCTGCAGAGTACCTCCACCATACCTTCCATAAATGTAGGCTTGAAAGACAAGATGGTGTCAGTTTGCTAAATTTGGATCATAGGGTAACTCTAGAGTCAGAGTTATAGCTGCAAAAAACTAAATCCAGCTGATAATGAAGACTTTTCAAAGAACAGTCTGATGCATACATGGCTGTATGGAAACTAGTCACATGTGATAAAAGGTGGTCAGAGAACCACAGCGTACCTGGACCACTATTGTGAAAGCATTTGTAAGAGGGGAAAAAGAGCCACTTTTAAGTCTGTAAGAAATTTTATAGAAAGCTAATACAGAGATTTTTTTGAACAGGTGTAGTGTAAGCAGACAGATGAATAAGACAGGATTTAAGCTGCTGCATTTGTTATTAATGGATTTTCAATACGGCAATATTTTGAAGGTGAGAAAATGAAACTTAAGGTACACCAAGCACCAGATTCTCAAAAATAGATTAAAACCCATGGCTTTCAGAGGGAATTTTTCACACCTAATACATGGAAATGGTATATTGAGAGAATACTGAAAGTTATTGGCTGGGAGTGAACAAAGCTGCTGCATATGCAATGGACAGAAAGCTGTTTGAAGCAGAGCAATGATTTTCAACAATTCAAATCTGGAACCAGGTGACAGGTAGGCAAGACAAACAACTAGAATGAAAGAGGGTGTTAGTAGCTGCATTCATCACTTACAATCAGAAAACCCGGATCACTTGCACAGGAGACAGATTATGCCACAGTTCAAGATTCGAGATAGAAAAATAGAAGGCTGAGAGTTCACCCATGCATTTCCTGTGGAAGCACATATTATAATGCAGGTTTTTGAATTCAGATTGGTACATGATGACAAGACCCTTTGCAATAAATGAGCTAAAGCTGGCCTTAGTATTGGCTCAGCTTTATGTCAGCTTTAGCTAAAGTTGCTGGATTCGGTTCCTTAGTGAAATGCAACAGGTAGAAATTGAGACTGAATAGTCTAACAGTATCTTCTGCTTTAATTGATGGGACAGATTAGTTAGTCCTAGTTTAGACATCTCCTGATTGGGCTTTTAAGTCTCAACAAGTCATTCTAGTCTCACTTTACAATCAATGACAAAGGGAAATTAATCTCATGTTAAGAAAGGCATCTGAGAAGAGTAAGATAAATTACTCTCTGGAATGTTTATCTCTGCTGACTTTAAAAGAAACCATGGGAACTGGCTGAGATTTATACATGTATGCTTTGGATGTTGTCAAGGCTGGGCAGATAAATTTCTCTTTTAAAGTTTTTTGTTTTCTTGTTTTTGGGTTTTTTTCCCTTGACTTTGTGTTTAAAACTTAGAAGTATTTTCATTCTTGCTATTAAACTCTATACACCCTTAGAAAAGTTATAAACAAGTGAAACACCCATTCATTTTTCCCATTCTTTGTAAAATCACTGTTTTGCTGTGTCTTTCTTTCCATCATTACAATATATATAAATAAATACAATTCCAGTAGCTGAGAGAATAAAGTACTATTTTCACACATAAATATGTCAAAAGGATAAACCACAACAATGAAAAATTGAAGAGCTCAATATAAGAAATGCACAAAAGAAGAGAACTGGAGAGAGAAAACTTCTTTTACAGCTGTCTCTTGATGAGCCTGGAACTCTTCATGGTAAGGCAGAATCTGATTTGCATGGTGTCAGCAATACTTGAATCAGAAACTTCATACCGAGGGGTTATCTCCATACAGTTTGAAACTTTTTTCCCTTGTTTTTAATTATTTATTAGTAATTTTTAATACATCCTTGATACTATCATAACTTATACAGGTAAAGATTTAACTGGGATGTCTTTCATTCAGAAAATGATCAAACAGCCTACAAATGCACACATATCACATACTAACAAGTGATGTTCTTCTGCCTACATTTGCAAGTAAATAATTCCAAGGAAGAAAGATTTGCGATAGCATCTTCTTTAGTACAGTCTTTTGCAAATCCAGTAATAAAACAGACTCACAAAGCAAAAGAATGCCTCAGCAATAGCTTGATTACACAAAAGCTCCCTGTTCATTGCTGTCACTCATCTGTCAGTCAGCAGGCTCTACAGCTCAATGGATGAGTTGGATATGGGTTTCAGTCTGAATTGTCACGTTCTGTATCCTTGTACACTTCTGGTACATGCCACTTTTTTGGAAGGACTAACTACAAATACATATTGCTTTTCAAAACAGATAGGGCATACTTCAAAGCTCTCTTGCTGGTTTTGTGACCATCAAAACAAAAATTCCCTTCTTTTACAAGAGATGGTCATTACTGTACATTGATGCCCTTAACACTGATATAATTATCTAAAGATTATGTTACAGTAATAATAGTGAAGATGTAAGTGTAGCATAACTGTGCGTGAAGGTGTAACTACAGAATTTTAGTACTTAGAACTACAGATTTAGGGACTACAGAATTACTGGATAAATAACCAAAACCAAGATTCAAATACAAGATGTCAGTGCTCTTGCTATTGAGTGCTACAAGTAACAAATAAAAGAAGGGACCTGTTCAGATCAACAATAGATACACAGCACTCTCTAGGCCTAGACAGACTGTGGACAATTTTTCCATGGCAACCAACTCATGTAACAGTAACAGTTCTAACAGATGGAGGCTTATTAACTCATCAAAAACAGGGACCCCAGATTAAAGTTAGTCTCATAATCAAAACTGATAAAAAGAAAATTCTTTTTAAGTATGTAAATCAAGTTGGCAAAACATAAAATAAGACAGCAGATACAAAAGATGATACTTTGGATAAAGTGCTCCTCCAGTCATGATTCTGTCTCATCTTCTGAGATCTCCCTGAAAGCCAGTTGTCTAAGTAACATAGCTAATGTTTATCTGGACTGCTTTTCTATTTTTTGATAATTTATAATTACTATTTTAAATCATAGACAGTTCTTGATATAATGTTAATTTATACAAACAGAACCTAGTTTGGAGACCAAAAACCCACATCTGTTTCTTAAACAAAATCTCATCTTGAACCTACATTAACTTTTTTTTTTTTGCATCTGCAGCCCTAATCAGGTAGGGCTGCATACCCATCATTTACTGATGCCTAAAAAGAAGCAAACTAACCTACAGTGAGGTTCCTTAAAAAAATAATTGTAGTTTCATTCTGTAACCAGATAAACCTGTGTAACTCCTTATTTGCACATCCGGATCAGTTATCATTAATGAACTTTGTGGAAATTTTTATGGAAAAACGCTGTAATAAATGAAACAAAATTACCTAAGTGTAGGAAAAAAACCCTGATACTTTTATGCAACTTGAGATCATTTGTTTCTTTGTTTATCCAAAAAATTTTCAGTACATGCAAAAAATCAGATTATTACTGAAAAAGTTCTGAAATGTTACATAGTAAGACACATTTTAGATGCATTTTTATTACAAAATGGGGAAAATAACATACAAAAGTCCAACAACAGACATCACAGCCATGTAAGTTGTAAAAGTCTTTTTATCTTTTGTATTAATGACATCAGCCAAGTAGTATTTAATGACATTTCATTTTAAATACTGTAAAGACTCAGAACTGTTTTCAGTATTGTCATATTTCATATACTAAGCTAAGTTTTTTACTCTATAAATAAAACACTGCATTTGTGTGATTACTACACAACACTTGTAGAAGCTAAAAGTCAGCATTTTAAAGTTTGTGAGTTTATTTCTCAGGGACATAATATATTAGTATGTATGGGTGAATGTCAGACTTTATGGCATTTTATTACATCCAAGCAAGAGGAGAGAAAGAGAGATTCTGAAATGTAAATTTGACAACTCATTGAAAATTACCACGACTGCTTTGATTTTTCAAAGTATGTGTCTTGTTGCAAATGAAATTCAAGAAAATTTGAAAAACACTAAAGAGAATGCTGTATGCTTTTGACATTTGAATTCTCTCCAGTCAAGTATAAAGGTACCACCCCACGCCTTATCGTTGTCTGTTTAAATCTTTCATAAAAGATTAACTTGCAGTGTCAAGGCCACTGGCTAACATCCATTCTGACACTGATGAAATTACCTGAAGTGGCGCAGTCTCCCGAGGCACACTGTCACAATTAATGAAATATGAAGGGACCAAAGAAAATTTTCTGGCTCTGCATAACAGAGCAGAGGAAGAAAAAGGTAAACGGAAAAGGGGAAGAAAAAAAGAAATATAAAAATATGAGTGAAGACACATTTGCCTCCAAAGTAATCTTCAAATTCCACAAAAGCAATACAGATTTGCCAACAGCCACGGTCTGGAACAGTATGCATACAGCCTTTCAGCATTTTGGTCACAGTATCATATTCTAGAAAGGCAAGAGCAGTAGATGATAAATGATCCTGGCTGAGTTGAAAGAAAAGAATAAGGTTCAAGACTACTTCCCCTTGCCAATACCTAAGTCCATTTGGCTTTCTCAAATCTCTCTCCCAAACCAGTCTTCCTTTTTATTGAAATTGAGTTTGCCAACAATCATCACACTTGAAAAAATGACAAATAACTGTTTGTTCTAATTTCTTTACACAAGGGCTCATAACAGCATATGAGTCAAATGGAAATTACAGTAAAGGGCATGGGCTTCCAGGAACTCCAGAGGACTTCAGAACAAAGTGTATAAAAGCGCATCCTTGTGAGTCCTGACACCACAGTCTCAGGAGGCCTTCATTATTAAGGAATTTAAGGAACTTTCCCAGCAAGAAGAGTACATACAAAAGAAGATATAGATATAAACTTTTACAATGATACTGGCATAATCTCAAGGCTATGGACACTCTACTCTGGTTTCAGAATCTCTTGTTTTTAATGCAATTATTGAAGCAAGAATGCAGTGTTAAACTCATCCTTGTACTAGAACCAAGAAGGAGGAAGGGAAGGCATGAATCCTGTCCAGTTGGCTAAGCTTTTCTGGGACAAGAATGAGTGAATCAGTGCTGTTGAACTTCAGTTCAACTGCTAAAAATTTTTCCCAGCCATCAGAGATATATATCTAAGAATGCAGTGAAGAAACTCAAAAATACAAGGTACTTTTTTCTTGCCTTTTCCCTAGCCATTTATCTATGACATTTAAAATACTACTATCATTATCATTTCAAAGGCCCATATCAGGCCTTTATCACCACTTCAATAATTTAGAGAGATCCAGAGTTCTAAGTGTCCTGGCTGTAGTCACTGAACATGCATCTCTCTGTAACCTCCTCGAGCTTGCCTTGCAGCTCCTCATTCATTTGGTTACTTTCGAGCACCTCATTGCCTCTCAATTTCCAGAACCTTCACCACAGTAGATTTGTCATATTGAAATGTTAATTTTGGTAATTTTAGGGTTCAAATGAATGGTGATGTTTTCAATTATCATTTTTGACAAGTAAACTACTTTCATGCTTTTGTTACTAATATTCATTCTCTTAAATCCTTTACAGCAGTTGTGGGTAATGGGAAAGATCACAACAACTGCAAAGCAGAGCAAGTCCTCCACTGCTGGGTACAGTGCAATTCAGACACATACTAAGTACTGTGTGAGATTACTGAAAAATCAGTTTCAGTCTTCATACTTATAAGCCTTACAGGAAGCAGATTTTATGCTGTCATTTCAGAAACTGGAACAAAGGATATTCAAAGTGACCAATGAACAGACTTGAAAGCAAACTTTTGCCTCATTCCAGTTGGAAATATTATTCTCAGCATAAAAATTATGAATCAGGATTGGAAAATACAGTTAAACTAAATAATAAGTCACAACCCATTTATTTATGTCTAACAGTTACAGATTTTAGGTACTACCAATGCATCATCATGAATTTAAAAAAAAAAAAAAAAGAAAAAAAAAGCTTCTGATAAGCTCCCTTCCATTACAATATTTCCTCATCTGTAGCACTTACACCAAACCTAGGCAGAAAACTGAAGATAACTTCTGGGATCTTTTAATCTAGTGTGTTATATGAATACCGGCATTGCATTACCGGTGCTTCAAAGAGCTCTGCTAATTCCAGTGGTTAATTAAAACACCCAGTGAGACATAGCACTATCCCAAAAGTATTATTTTACCCAGAGCTGCCAGCACCATTATCAGAGATATATCAGTAACCGGAATATATTTTTACTACCTGTTTCAAAACTCCCAGATTTCACACAAAGAGTATTTAATATTTTAATGTAAGTGATGTTGATTTCTACCAAATGATAAAATGCAAGCCAATTTAGAACATGAAATAAGAATTTCACAATGTATTTCTATATATTAATTTCTAAATAAACTTTAGTGCATTAATGATTACCAAGCTGTTATGTTTCAAAGAGGACTGATCATTTTAGATGCCTTAATTATCCTAGTTAAGTATTCACCATGAGGTCTTCCTGCAGCATTAGTAGGATGTTTCTTAAATTCAGTGCCTAGCTGGATGCCTGTAAGCCTCTCCTGGAGTATTAAGAAATTATAGCACCAGCAACCACACTGACAAAACCAAGAAGTGACATAGAATTAGGTTCTCAAACATAAGAGCATTTGATTTTATGAGACACTACCTTATTAGAACAGAGGAGGATCTGGGGAACTGTCAACTGGTCAGCCTCACCTCTGTGCTTGAGAAGGTCACAAAACAGATCCTCCTAGAAGCTGTGCTAGGATACATGGAGGACAGGGAGGTGATTTGAGACAGCCAGCACGGCTTCCCGAAGGGCAAGTCCTGCCTAACCAAGCCAGCGGCCTTCTGTGACGGAGTGATCACATCAGTGGACAAGGGAGGTGCTACAGAAGTCATTTATCTGGATTTCCATAAAGCCTTTGACACAGTTCCCCGTAACATCCTTCTCTCTAAATGGGAGAGAGGTGGATTTGATTGGTGGCCAGTTAGGTGGGTAAGGAATTTGTTGGACGGTCACATCCAGAGGGTAGTGGTCCATGGCTCAGAGTCTCGACGAACACTGGTGACAAGTGGTGTCTCTCGAGGTCCATGCTGGGACCAGCCTTATTTAATATCTTCGTTAATGACAAAGACAAAGGGATCGAGTGCACCCTCAGCACAGCTGCAGAGGACACCAAACTGTGCAATGCAGGTGCCATACTTTAGGGATGGGATGCCATCCAGTGGGACCTAGACAAACTCAAGAAGTGGGCCCATGGGAATCTCACGAGGTTTAACAAGACCAAGTGCAAGGTGCTGCACCTGGGTTGGGGCAACCCCTGGTATTGACACAGGCTGGGGGATGAACACATCGAGAGCAGCCTTGCCAAGAAGGACTTGGGGGTGCTAGTGGGTGAAAGGCTGGACATGACCCAGCAATGTGTGCTTCCAGCCCAGAAACCAAACATATCCAAAGCAGAGTGGGCAGCAGGGTGAGAGAGGCAATTCGGCCCCTCTAATCTGCTCTGGTGAGATCCCACCTGGAGTGCTGCATCCAGCCCTAGGGTCCACAGGACAGGAAGCATTGGCCTGTTGGCGTGAGTCCAGAGGAGGGCCACCAAGTTAATCAGAGGGATGAAGCACCTTTCCTATGGAGAAAGGCTGAGAAAATTGGGATTGTTCAACCTGGAAAAGAGAAGACTTTGGAGTGGCCTAACGGGCCTTCCAGTATCTGAAGGGAGTCTACAAGACAGATGGAGAGGGACATTTTTCAAGGGAATGTACCGACAGGACAAAGGGAAAAGGCTTAAAGAGTAGGTTTAGATTAGGTATTAGGAAGCTATCCTTTCCCATGAGGGTGAGGCACTGGAACAGGTTGCCCAGAGAAGCTGTGGATGCCCCATCCCTGAAAGTGTTCAAGGCCAGGCTGGATGGAGCTTTGAGCAATCTGATCTAGTGGAAGGTGTCCCTGTCCACGGCAGGGGGATTGGAACTATATGGTCTTTAAGAACCTTTCAAACTCAAGCCATTCTATGATTCCATAATTCTAATAACTAAAAGACAACCTTCAATTAGTACTCCCCTGGCAAAACAGGTTTGTATCTCGGCACAAACCTAAATTATACATTAATTCTACATAGCCTTATATTACTGGCCTCTGTCTGGAAAAACCCTTCCAACATTTTTTAACTGAGCATTTTTATTGTTACCCATCACTAGTGTTACCTCTCTGAAATGTATTTTTAAGAAAGTAATTAAGCTGTAGCAACTGATCCAGAAAAGAAGTTCGTGTATCACAAGAAAATTTCTTGTCACTCTGCCTTTTCCTAGACTAGAAACCATCTTCTAACTTTACCCAACAGGATTAGAGGGATAATTGCCCAGGACTAAAAAATATCAATGACATGAGACCATTATGGAGTAAAACTTCAACTTACATTCTAAGTTAACATTTAAATAGTTGGACACTTGAGTCATCAAAAGCTACATGCCCTACAGCCATTCATCCCAGGCTGTAACACATTTCAGTCATTGCTCAGAATGTCATTGTAGAAGCCATGCAATAGAAACCAAAAGAACGCTACATCTCAAAGAGAAAAGCCAACTGGCAGAGGACAGAAACATCCAGTCATCGTCAGAAACCCAGTTTTTTATGTAACACTCTATCACTGTTCTCTCTGTCCCTTAATTGCGACCTATAAAATACCTTCAACATATGAGCCTGGAAGCTAAAACTCATTATTATACTGGACAGTAAAAGTTATGGACTGAATAAAGATATTGCACATTCCATTTTTCCCAGTGACACCCTGCCAACTAGCCCTGAACATTGCATAGGCATTCACCACCTGCTTCTGTCAGCTCCATGCAGAATAATGATCTTCCCACCTCTGCTTTATTAACCTCCCCTTCTTTCACCGACTGCCATACACCCTTTTCTCTCAAATTGCTTCACTGATTAGCAGAATGGCATAACCAAACACAACTGCTCCTAACTGGTAGCTAATTTTTCACTTTTCTCTTTCTGGTTCATATCTAAACATATTTTAGTGCCCCATTTCAGCTGAGTCAGTCAATCTAACAAAAGACACTGATTTTTTTCTTTTTTTTTCTGTTTAAATTGTGATGATATATGGGCACGCAGTTCCAAAAAATCTTCCTGAACTGATTTAATAAAAGGTATTAATTTGCAGTGAGCTCTGTTCAGGGTAAAAAGTTAATGGGAGTTGAAGATGTGATATGAAGTACCATGAAGGATGTACAGAAGAATTTAATTTTCAGTATTTTAATTTTAAAAAATCTCCTTTGCAAAATAAATATAGGCATTACACCTAACTATATTTATATTGATTAGCCTGAACTCACGTGAAAATATAGAAAAATTCTTGGAAGAAAATGCTTTCACTTTATTTTTTTGTTTGTTTGAGGTACTCAATTAAAAAAAAAAAAACAAAAAACATACTGAAATCACTGGGAATTGTGGAAATGTTCAAGGCCAAGTTGGATGAGGTATTGAGCCACCTGGTCTAATGGAAGGTGTCCCTATCCACGGCAGGGGTGGGTAGAACTAGATGATATTTAAGGTTCCTTCCAACCTAAAACATTCTATGATTCTGCAACTCCACAATACTTGGCAATTCTGAGAATCAAATACTTTTTTTATTTATTACAGTTGGTAACATCTTCAGAGTCATTTAGCTATGTTTTAAAAGTGACATATCAGATGAAAATAAATAAAATGCCTGAATCCCCATTATCAAAAAAAAAAAAAAAAGTTGTAACACCAGCTGTCTCCAGACAAAGTCAGATACAAAGTAATAACTTTCTCTTTGCAGCACCTGTATTCAATTTCTAAGGTACATCTGTCATTTTATTTTAACTAAGTCTAACAAGATCAGTTCACAGCCATCTGTGTCTCTCTACCATGAAAGCAATTCAGGCTGGGCTGCTTTAAAAAATACCATTCAAAGCGAAGCAACAAAGCAGAACAAAACAATTGCACAAGATTAGAGATGACATTTTGAAGTTCGTTACTGCTGACAATGGATATCTCCATGCAGTTACAAATGCAAGACCAGTGCACTCAGTGCAGAGATTGCAGAGGACACCCCAGTCTCTCTTCATCAGCAGCTCTATTGTGTTACCACAGAGTTAAACCTACTGGAAGGGGTTACAAATTTTTGACATCTCATGGTGCTCACATACTCTTTCATTTAGTCATTCCCTGCTATGAAAGAGATCGAGAAGGCTTAGTATAATCAATGCTTCTATTTCCTGAAAATCCCTGTAATGGAAAGTGAGCCGACAGAGGAGTCAGGCTTTCTACAGCAATGTAGCAGAAATCTCCAAAGAGTGAGACTCCAGCCACAGGTAACTGGGCTATAGGTTATTCCTAAGCAGAACAGGCAAAGAAAGAGCAGAAAATGTACATGCTAAGTCGCTTAGGCATGGTTTCCTAAATTCCCACTTAAGAATAAAGAGTCTTAAAGACTGTGTATCAAAGCATAATTATTTAACTAAAACTAAATGAATAAGAATAAGCCTCTGAGTCTCACTGGATATAGCCTCCCCGCCTTGTATAAATAAAAGTCTACTTTGATCCAAGTCCTTCACACATGGTATCAAATCACATCTGCCAGAATAGCAGGAGTTTGGAAATACAACAATGTGTGGCATTAGAACCAGAATTTCTGATGCAGAAATTAGGACCAAGGGAGAGACAGCCCATTAATTCAGTATTAAACGGAGCCAATTTAGGGGAATGAAAACAAAACAAAATGAAAAATAGAAAATTATCAGATCAGAGCCAAACACTGTGGATTTATTTTAGTCCCTCTGTAGTCAAACAGAGCATTTATTTTTCCTCATTTGTACAACAAAAACTTTGCTATAAGTAATGAATATGAGTTGTAGTCTAATTATAAAAATGCTACTTTTGTCTAAAGACAGATGTACAGTTTGTAAATCAGGCAGTTTATTGTGAATGCCAGTCAGAGGCTAAAGTCACCTACAGATAAGCAGCTAAGTATAGCTGAATCCTATCTGTACAATGGAGGGAGATGCTGCTGGGAACCAAGCTTTTGCACCAAGCTAAATGCTGAGTGCCAGAAACCTCTGGACACATGGGAAAGATAACAAGTCCAACTCATTACTACAGAGTCAGTCTGTAAGATCATGACAGACTCAAAGGAACAAAACCAAGACGGACATGGGAGCATGGAAAACACTTAGCCACTCAATCTAAGCCAACAAATATGGCAAAGGCAAGGGACTGTCGAGAACCTAAGGCACTTTGTGCCAGGGTAACTGCAGTGAAATAGGCAGCAGTTTGAAATGACGAGCAATGGATGGGTTATAAATGCATTCCAGTAGCTCTGCGCTGGAATGTAATGAAACCATAGACTTGTCCAAGTAGCAGCAAAAGGAAAAGAACATCTGAGGTTAGAATTTATGCCACCAGAGGCTTGGAATCTTGATAGCTCCTTATGGCAGCAAGTATTTGTGAAGTAAAAGATGTAGACCTCAGAACCAAAAAAAAGCAATGTCCTTTTACTTGAATATACTTTTATGCATATCAACATCTGTTTGGTTTTTCTCTCCTTTCACAAATGCTCTATCTTTATTTCAACTTTTAAAGTCTCTGACTAGGAAAAAACATTATTCTCAATTAGTTGACACCATGCCACTGACAATGCTACTGTAAAGGCCCTACTCTATCACAGGAAACATGAAAAAACAGCACATGCATCAAATAGTGTATCCAGGAATCAACATTTTGTTCAAATTCCTTTCTTCTCTCTATAAAAATTACTGGTATCAGTGCTCTTTCTTACCAATACCTACTAAGAAAGTCACAGTTCATTTCTCATATGTTCCCAGAGAAGATTCAAGTCTTTGCTTAAGCACTTTGACAGAGAATGCTACAGCAAATACAGCCAAGAGTGAAGCTGGCAGCACTGAACACCTCATTTGGTGGGAAAACAATTACCTGTCCTTCCACTCCTGAGCTTGTGCTCTTTAAGTATTACAGATTATCACTCAACTTTTTAAATAGTAACATTTCTGTGATGAATACTAGTTTCTTTCCTTTGGGGTCTTTAGTGTTTTGATTAGATTATTTCTCAGATAACATAGAATCTTGGATTGTTTACACAGTAAACAAATATGTCAATTTCACATATATTGTGTATGACAGTTTGCCTATTTTTGTTGGGAAAATCTTAGTAAATTCTAGTTAGGGAACACCTGGCCTATATAATTTATTGAAAGGATAACACTTTTAAGAACTGTAATGACTACTTTTAAAGTGTAGGTATGCAATACTGATTTTATTTTTTTCTCCTCCTGTTTCTAAATACCCTGAAGTCTTAACAAACTCACTTATACTTACAAACTACTTGTCGTCACACTTCAATTCAGGGTCACTTTCAGACTATGAAGCTCTTGAAGTGTTATCACTTCATTGACATACATATTTAAAGATTTCCCACAGTTGCCTGAAGTGTCTAGGGCCCTTCAAAATGCCCTTTTATCTGAGATATTGGCAGGATCCTGGTTGAAGCAATGCAAGATCTGAGAGAGATTCATGCCTTTCTGGGCTGGCAACTAAAGGACAGGAAGTCTCATATTGCATAGACAATTATATTAGACCAAAAAAACCCCAGACATGAAGGATAAGATTCAACTCTCACATAAAGCTACCCACATTTATTTACATGCCCTGGTTCCCACTATCATCATCAGGGATGAAAATTTTCATTAAGTTGCCTGAACATAAGTATCGAGCACCATTTGAAATTTAGTAATGTACCCCACCTACCCTTCAGCTGCTACTCCAGAAGTGACATAAGTGCTGTCATATCTGGTATCCCTAGAAAAATGTCCCAGAAAGCTCACACTAAACATCTCTGCGCAGGAACCAGAAGCTGTCTTTGGCCAATTCAGACACGGCCTTGAGGGCTAATTCCTGATGTTGGTTCAACTACCACAGCAGTGTCTACTGCCTTCTGAGATGTCATGCATGGACATTGATTTGATACCAATAAATAGATTGTTGGATTCCATTGTCTGTATTTGCTAGATGTCTTTTGACTAGGATAGGAAGTCAGACACTTGGCTTGCTTGTAAGCACTTGTGTAGTACACAGATAAATTTGAGCATTCTTGTTTGCAACTGAGTCCCACCCAAAGAATACCGTTCCCTAAACATAAGCAGCTGTATCCTTTTCCAAGAGTGTAATACAACTTTGATGTCAATTCAGGTGACTAAATAAAGATGTCTAGTCTTATTTGGAATGTTCTATGATACTGAAGACATAAGATACTATGTTATGGGTTATATCAAGGCCTATGCTTTTCTGACGTAACAGCTAGAAGCTGAAAAAAATATCTCATGGTATTTCAAATCGTACTATAGGTGACTATATATAGGTTCTTCAAATAAGCCATCTACATTTTATTTTTCAGGGTGATCACAGAAGTTTTAGTTTAGAAGCCCCCAAAAATCATGCATGGCTAGATGCCAAGAAGTGGAATGTTCCAAAATAAAGACAGAAAGCCTATAGAGAAGACCAGCAAATAAATTTATATTTATCCTGACTTCCGAAGAAAACTACTAAGAATATAAGCTCAATTTATTAAAATACAAGAAAAAGAACCTCCAATTTTCCCATTTATTATGAATCAATTGATCTACAATTATTGGTTATCCATTCCAAATGACATGTGAGGACCTCAAACATCTCTTGAGATTTAATCTACAATGGGATAAGCTCTCTCCAAGGAACACCCTGTCCATTTGTATCACTTTACACAGACACATTTTCTTCAGACACTCTAAAATTGCCTCTTTTAGAAAACATAGGTTAATTAATTTCTTGGATGCTCTAGCTGAGCTGCAGCGACACGCCTAGTCGACAAGGAAACCATTCAAAGCTCTGTGAAACAATTTATAAGTACTACTTTTGAACTGCCGCAGAGAATTAAAGCAAAAGAGCACTAATAATAATGAAGAATTTTGCTAGTAATAAAACATATTCTATTAAAACCACCTAAACAAACAAGAAAACATCCACCAGCTAAAACTAAACTGCAGTAAACTTTTGATACACTCACTTCCTATCACTGTAACATTTTATTGATAGAATAGTTTTTCCCTTGGTCATGCATTTTACTGGCTCTCAACATTATAACCTTCTAAGAAATTAAAGGGTCTGCATAATGGGCACTTCTTGATTTCTTATCCTATTTCACCCCATTTTGAAGAGAAATCACCCAACCAAGGGTGTCAAATGTGGCAGCAGCACTACCTCCCTCCATTCCCAGAGGCTTCAAGAACTTTCTCAATTTCACGCTTCTGTGCACAACTTTATTTACACTAAAACCATTTTGTTTTGTGCTTCAGAGCAAATACTTAGTCTTGATCTCCCAGCAAATCTTGGCTATATTATCTGAATACTCTGTGAAGCTTTGCTCTTTACTATAGACTGAAGCTGACATATCAGGTGAAACACAAGTGAACTGCATAATGGAAGTTAATGTCCCATCAAAATGGGGTCAACAGGATACAATCAGACATGTGTATATCATCTACTCACAGTGTGCAAGCTTTTCTTCAAAACAGTATTTAGATTTGAAATGGATGCTGTAACATAAATATTTAATATACATTGGTGGGACCCTGATAATTATCTTTTTGAAATACAAGTTGGTGTCTCAGAGAGACACTTTCAACAATATTCAGTTTAATAATAATTAAATTTAAAAATAGAATTTTGTTGGTTTAGATTTTAAAATCTAAATTTAAAACCTTGTGGTTTCTCAGCAACCTTTATTTCCATGAATAAACATAGGTACAAATATAAACCTGAATACTACTGGGGTTGCATTTGACATGCTTAATTACATGGCCTTTTTTAAAATTACTTTTATACTGTTTGTCTTTGTAAATTATCAACTCAAATTCAACCATTCAGCATAGTGTCTCCATAAAAAATCTTCAGGCATATATGCGAAGAAATAGATTTTCTTCTTGAAAGATATTTTCTTTAATTCAGTAAACACTGCTGAATACC
This sequence comes from Oriolus oriolus, assembly GCA_013400235.1. NCBI lineage: Eukaryota > Metazoa > Chordata > Aves > Passeriformes > Corvidae > Oriolus > Oriolus oriolus. The sequence continues at coordinate 85,177 of VXBT01005589.1, read as the reverse complement.
TATCTTTTATGCAGAATTTTGAGCCTCTCTTCAAAGCTCTTATTTAAACAAGTTAACTACTTAGACACTTTTCTAATGCAAATTGGCATGAATTGAAAGACACACTGAAAAGCATTTTTGCTGCATGACATTCAAAGTTAAATGTACCTACTTTGTACTTCTATAGAAGTACATCTATTTCTTACTTCCCCAGAACTTTTCTCACAAGAATTTAAATTATAAGATGAAAGAGAATACTTGTATTTCACAGTGTGATGGAAGGGACCTGGTTCAATTTCCGACTTTGCTTGTTCTAACCCAGCAACAGCTGTTTCATTCAAATTAATCAGACAAATATCTCAGCTATATAGAAAACAACAGTATAAAATGTCAATTAAATTAAAAAATACTGCTGAGAAATCTTCATTGCTGTCCATGCAACTGCATTTTCCAAAGCTGTTGGTCCAAACTGAAAATGCTGATGAAAGTCATACTTGGTCTTCTAAGTACTGAAAGATCACCAGATGATGACACACTTCCATCTACATACAGCTGTACTTGGAATTCTGGATCTCTTATAGCAACTTCATTTTGTACCTTCACTATCATAGAGCATGTGATAACAGCCAAAAAAAAGCAGTAGTAGAGATAATAGTATTTTACATTTAAAGTTCCTTCATAATAAAATACCTTCTAGTTTCTTGTTGTGATGTGGAAATTTTACTCAAGTGTCTACAGCTGGCAAAGTCTTGTTACAAAGCCAAAACTCTTTAGAAATTTTCCTGCCTTATCTCTAATGACACAAGAGACAGTTGCACAAATTGCCAACATTAAAGCACCATGATCACAATATCAGAGAATGGCTGAGGTTTAAATGGACCTCTGGAGGTCAACTGGAACAACCTCCCTACTCAAGCAGGGCCGTCTAGAGCGGGTTGCCCAAGACTGTGTCCAGACAGATTTTTAAGTATCTCCAAGCATAGAGGCTCTACCACCTCCATGGGCACCCAGTGGCAGTGCTTGGTTACCTTCACAGTCAGTTTCCTGATATCCAGAGGGAACCTCTTCTCTTTCAGTTTGTGCCCATTGCCTCTGGTCCTGTTGCTAAGAGGAAATTGGCTTCATCCTCTTTGCACCGTCCCTTCAACTTTGTACAAGTTGATAAGATCCTCCCCCTGGACCCAACCTTCTCTGCTCCATGCCAAAACAGTCCCAGCTCTCTCAGCTTCTTCACATATCTCCAGTGCTCCAGCCTTTTAATCATCTCAGTGATTCTTCACTGGGCTTGCTCCAGTATGCTCACGTCTTACACCTCCAGGTGCTTTTCTGCAAAGCTGATTTTGATCCAATCCTTCCTCAGCCTGTACTTGTCCATGGTGTTGTTCTTCCCTAGGCACAGGCCTTTACACCTGTGTTTGCTGAACTGCATGAGATTCCTGATTTTCTTTATCCTTCTTAAAACAAATTACAGTGGGATAACACTCTGGAGAAATACAACCAAAAGGTCAAAACTATCAGAAAGCTTAAACTTCTTGGAGTTTAAGGTACTATAGCCCTTAGAAATGGCTTAAGGGATTTTACTTTGTAAACTTTCTATGTTTGTGAAATTTCTTCCTTCAATATCAAATCCATGCCTTCTTCCTACTCTTATCCAAAGGTGAGACTGTCTAAATATGAACCTATATAATGAAAAACTTGAGTTAAGCAATGGAAAAGGAACCAAAATCCCATATGTGAAATAGCTAAATCTTTGCTTTTTTCATTTTGACGTAAGCCATTTTTTTAAGAAAAAACTTTTCTCTATAAACCAATGTGATATTTTTAAAACCATTCCACATTTGTAAATTTTCAGTTTTATTTTTTGCTTTCTGTATGAAGCCAAGTGATCATCATTTTATTATGTCATGTAATCCCATATGACAATAAAAAGATATGAAGTATCCATCATGTAATAGACTTGCATTATATAAAGGAGAAAGAAGCCACACTACAAATCTTCAATATTTATGTAAGATAAGTGGTGTGCTGAATTGTTATATTCTTTCAAATCTTCCTTAGAACAATCTAACTCCATGCTCTGACTTCACTGCCTTGATCTACAGACCTCTCTGTATCTCTAAAAACATTTTTCCAACATTTGCTGTTAGTTGAGCATCTGCAAATTTGACATTTATCAGTGCAATTTTTTTTTTCCATTTCTCTGTACTGACACCAAAAGTACAAAAATGAGATACATTCTTCAGACAACTCAAAACTGGACAACAGCCTCTTATCTTGTTTATCTGGAAGCCAGGGATTAGATTACAACTAACATTTTAATTTCTTCATTTAGCAAAGTGATTGTAAAATTATTCTATTTGATGGTGTATTACCCTTCCAGCCTTGACCTTGTTTTGGTTTATCTCTAACTAGCTTTAGATCTGTGGTGGCACAGAAATATTTATCACAGTGTTGACTCATACACACACACCACATGCATGTGATTAAAGGATAGTAACAGCAAGCAGTAATTCTGTGTTGAATGAACATTATCCATGGTTTTAAAACATAAATGGCACAGAACAAAGTATCTTTGGCTCTAGAATACAAGATTATGCAGAGTGGTGCAAGCATAGGATGGTGGCATAGACTATGAAGGTGCTGATGTTTATTTTAAACATTTTAAAATAACCAAACTCCCCACAGAATGTTTAATTCAAAATTTTCATTTTAAAGCTATCAATTTTCAGATTCATTAAAAATTTACAGAAAAAAATACACTGTTCAACTGATACATCCTCCCCTCACCTATTTTGTCTAATCAGCTTTCAAATAAAAGGAAAACTATAAATGTAATTGGGATAGGACAGGACAGACTAGGCCGGAATTACACCTTTCATCTTCAAGGAATGCATGCAAGCAATACTTTAACTTTAATCACCTTTCTCTATCCCACTGATTCCTGTGAGATAAAAGTGCATGCTTAAGCAACACAGCATCCTGCCCTAGATCTTTTTGTCCCTGCACAAATCAAAACATCTTTAAGCATCATCATTTCCCCAACTCTGAAAGCTATCTCGATGTCTGTATAACATATTCTACATCTATGGATTAAAACAAAACAGAAGAAAGAAAGAAAGATCATAGTATTATCAACATCATTATGACAATATTAAAAATAATCCTATCATGGAAAAATATGAAATTTCTATTAGTTTCCACTCCACTCTTCATGGAATGGAAGAATGTCCTCTTCTGAAATGAAAATTAAAAAAAAAAAAGGCCATCAAAGTATTCCAAAAAGTAGGCCAGAAAAATATTTTAATAAATGCTTCCATCAGATTCTTCTAATTTTCTGTAAAAGAGTCATTTAATGCACTTATTTATCACAATTTCATAGCCAGTGGGTTAATTGTGGGAAAAATTTAATTTGGCAATATTTTTATCTGCACATACTTGGGCAAGTTTCTAAAACAATAAACAGATAATATATTAATTATTGCTATTCCCAGTGAAAATGTAATCATAATCACTGGCATTTGGTGCCCTATTCCCAGAGCCTTCTTACAACAGACAAAGCAGAGACCATTTGTCTAGAAAAAATGTCTGTAGAGATATTTCATGGATAGTTAGAGGAATGTGGGCTATGTCAAGTACCAGTTACAATCTGAAAATAGTGTTTTGAATATAATCTTTTAGATTTGCCTGCGCATTTTTTTGTGACACAGAAGTATTTTCATTTTCTTCTTTGTCAGTGTTTCTCACTATGACGAGTCTTGGTTTCAAAATACATACAGTGTTCTTCAGGAAAAAAAAAAGAGGAAAAAATCTTCTTTATTCATTCCTGCAACTAAGCAGGAAGTTGCAAAAGTTGGTTTTGGCATACAAAGCATAATTGCACAATTAATTTATCGATGTTGTTCCAAAATTACGATTTCTGAACACAATTTTCAGAATTTCAGTTTTCAGCTGGACAAAGTTCTAGTGACTTCACTAGGACTGCACTTATCAAAGAACTAGCATATGGAGGAATATTGATGTGTGGAGGACCTAGTTGCCCAAACTCAGCATTATTTCAGGCAGTGTGGTATTCTTCCTCGCCTCCAGCTACCTTCCCAGAAAAAGGCAACTCTCCTGGAGACCTTGTGCTCACTTCTGTAACCCTCAGCCCAGGCAGTCTTCTCTCTGTGAGGCAAGACTGGTTTGCCTCAGCTTGATGGAGCTGTTCATTAGCTAGAACATGCAATATATGGAAAGCAAAACCAGAGATAGCTGAGCAATTGCTAAGCAATTGTTTAGCTGATCAAGGACTTGAGCAGAATAAAATCTGACATAGGAAGGTATAAATCACAAAGGCAAAAAGCAGAAATGGAAACCCAGCAATGTTGAGCATCAACCTCCATCTAAATGCTGAGTGGTCACCCAGCTGAGATATCCAGTTTTGGGTATATCACTGCAGGGTCATGTTAATGTTTAGCCTAGTAGCTCATTACTCCCAGTTACCTGTTGTGTGTATCAGTCAGCAAATAACTGCTTTGCACTCATAAATTGTGTGCGTTATTCTTTGGCGTGTCCCTCTGGGCACAACAGAATTTCACAGAATCAGAAATGGGGAGATTTGTCCATATAAGAAGAAAGAATGCCTGGACGTAGTGTCTGTCTAGTGTCTCGAGATCCCTCAGAATGTTATGCCAGGCTTCCAGCTACCATGTCAGAATACTGCGGATCTCCAGTGTGCCTGCAGTTTATCTGTCAGTCCCATAATGATGTGACAGATAATTGAGGGAATTTCAAATGCTCCAACTGGACAACTGACTGCCCACCCTAGCTGCAGGTTACCTGGATAGCATGCAAAAAGCATCTATTTAATATTTCTTCTCTGAAATTCCCTTTGGAAGATCTTACTTACTCACTGACTAAGTTGAATTTTAGGGAACATCAAGCCCTGCATAAATCATGTATTAAATCACCAAATGCATCTCTTGGTGCCCACACCAAGCATTAGCTTCAGATGGGAAAAATATAAATGTAGATGCCTCCACAACAAGTGTCTAATAAAGGGTCTAATTCGAAACACCCCAACACATCTGTGACATTGTCTGGGAGTGTGGAAGCTTCCTGTTATATTGAATGAAGATCTGGAAAGTTGATGGGTCTCCATTTAATTGCTGAAAACCAGTTGCTAAAACCATTGAGGTAACTGAGAATGTATCCTGGAACATACAGGTCATCTCACACAGAATTTGACACAGGCAGATGGATGATTGTCCAGTATTTGTATCTGTGTTTAGATAAGTTATGTTCAGGCAAATGAATTGGTGGATCTGGAGAGCTACTCAGTTTATCCCACTGTATAGCTGAAGAAATGACAACATCCACTCATGATTTTGGTCAAATTGCAAGCACTCAGTTCAACTTCTTTATCGCAGGCAACTAGTGTCATTTGAAACGCATTACTGTAATCTTCCTGGCCTCAAACTGTCACACCAGAAGAATGTGGGTCTCTGTGTCTTTATCTTTTCATCGCAATTAATGGACCAATTCCTGTCAATTGCAGCAAGCCTGGATCAGAGATCTCATGAAACAGAGCAACATAAAACAAATCAGACTCATCAATGTCTCTAACAAGTCTTGTGTCATACCTATTACTCTGATAGATACATTTTGGGTATTCTGGAGGGTTTTTTTCCCAATGAAACTGGACACTGATGCTTACATAGCAGATTTGTGCCTCCTTTGACTTTATTGGAAGTTCAGATAGCTAAAGCACTACTGGTTGTGCCACTGCATAAGAAGGTTTTGTACAATTAATGTAGTTTCCTCAAATTACATGATAAAAGGTGTTTCCAGGGAGGTGGGAAGTGTGGGGATGGGACAAAACTAAAAAGCTCCACCATAACCCAGCCTACCCGGTATCTTTGATGGCCCAGTTGAATAGAAAACTAACACTGCATATTCCTAGATATATTGTCTTCTGTATGCTTTCCAAAAATGGTTGCATCATTTCTTTGCAAATTTCTCTTTAAAAAATGTCTAGCCTATGTATGGACTCATGGAATAGAAAACTTCTGAGAAAAGGGAAGAGTTTAGTCCCTTCCATCTTTGAGCTTACAATCACAACATTGGCAGCTAGGGAAACAGATTTCTCCACACTCAAAAGAGAACCAAGACTTTTAAGGCTTGGTTACAAAGCTGGAAAATTTCATTTTGCATGAATTGCTCTCCTTCGTCTCCCCTACTTCCCATAGTCTTGTACACATTTCTACAGTATTTCTGCAGGAGAATCTACCTACATAAAATTAATCTTGATGACATCATGTGGTGCTAGTTAGTCAGAACATTTAAGGAGGATAAAGCACTTTAGCCTTAAGGACTCTTAAAATGAGAATCATTTATTCTCTGTTGTCTTCCGTGAAATGGATTCTTGCTGTTACTAATGTAAAAACCTGCTGCTAAATGTTTTGAATGTACGTATTAGCCAGCTGGTGGTTCAGTTCTCACTATTGAGTTGCCCAGAACTGAAATAATTAATTTAGCTAGAAAAGTATATTGTGCTGTACCTTTTGGATTTGTGACTGTAATCTGTAATCACCAGGGAGCTTATTTGGATTTGCAATAATACTGGAGTTGGTAATTTATAACAGAACAGGAGCTCACTAAGTAGAGCTTATGAAGCTTGGAGTTTTTCAACAAGTTGCAGAACTTTCTATAATATGGCTGCTGTTAGCAGCTTACAATTGGCTCAAACATTAATCTGTGTTATCCTAATAAACTGAAAGCAAAACCTGTGGATTTGAAAGGCCTCTTTCTAAGCACAGGTATCCTTAATATTGTCCTTTCATACGTGTATAGCAAGAAATAATTCAAAGCTCGCTTTAGTCAGTGTAAAGACTCCTGCTGACAGTCAAAAGTTCACACTCAAATTCTCAAGAAAAAGACTATTTAGCCCAAAGAGATCCATTAATGCCAATTTTTATAACTTTTCACTTCATGATTGTTATTTCTTTTTGCTTCTGCTTACTCCTTGTGTTGCAATAGGCCTCAAAGAAATGTAATGTGTCAAGACTACCTGACACCTGAAAGCTGTAGTCATGCAAATACTGCTGTTCAAATATATTCATTCATTATTTGACCCAAGCACTGATTTAGATTTTCTAAAGGAATAAGGGAAAAGTAAAGGAAAAAATGACATACAAACAGGAGATAATCATATCATAACTGCAGTTCTCCAAAAGACTGCTACTACAAAGAATATTTGTGACACAATATTTATTATGACAGGCATGGTTTGTCCAGCTTTATTTTTTGTTTGTTTTGTTTTGTAAAACTTCCCTCATGGTCCAAAAAGACGTTTATTTATCTTTCTTGAACAAGGATTCTCTAGAGAGTGGACCCTCTCAGATATCTAACGGAGCCAGATGCTGATCCCCCCATCCTTGAAGAATTTGAAAGAATAGGAGGATACTCTTACAAAGGTTCTCAAAGCCATCTATTTAAGGCTTTGTTTTCTCTATAAAATGTGTCTCTGCTCACAGGAATGGGTGGTTGACCTGGTGATTTATTGATTTTACATTATAAGGATGTGCATTTGTGAGGCTTGGCATATGATAGATCCGGTACTGATGCCAGATGAAGAGTTAAAGGGAGTAGACCATCATAGGTCACTGCAAAATAGAGAAAGTGAGAAAGCTGTAATGATATCAACACTAATCCCTCTGAAAGGCAGCTGGTTTTTGTTATTGTTATTTTACAGCAGTGAAGAATTTTATAGTTGTGCATCGCTACAGTTTGTGTTTTAATGGCATTGTTCTATTTTTTTAAAATTCAATGCTAGTCTGTTAATGTACAATTATTCACAGATGTTTAATTACTGTTTACAGATGTAAAGCATCAAATTTTAGCAACTTCATTCTCTTTAGTACCAAAAAGTGGTTCTTGAATTGTTAAAGACAGGAAAAAGGTATTGGCAGTACTTAGCAGTCTCTTTCAGCCCAGGTGTGTCATGAGTTTCACGAAGTTACTAAATACTACTCCAATTTAAAAATGTCAAATAGAAACCGCCAGGTATGACTGTGAACAGCACACTGAATGTGTGTCATAACTGAGAACAGAACCACAGAATCATTATTTTGGAAAAGATCCTTAACAGAGAACAACCATCAACGCAGCACTGCCAAGCCCACCACTAAGCCATGTCCCTAACAGCCACATCTGCACATCTTACAAATACCTCCAGGGATGGTGATTCTAGCATTTCCCCGGGCAGACTGGAAACATGGCTTGACAACCCTTTCCATGAGGAAGTTTTTTCTAATATCCAATGTAAACCCATCCTGGCACAAGTTGAGGCCATTTCTTGTTATTCTGTCACTTGCTACCTGGGAGAAGAGACCAACCCACCTTGTTACAACCTTTTTTCAGGTAGTTGTAGAGATCGGTAGAAGCTCTTCCCAGCCTCCTTTTCTCCAGGCTAAACACCCCCAGCTCCCTCAGCCAGTCCTCATAAGACTTGTGCTCCAGACCCTTCACCAGCTTCTGAAAAGAGTACTGAAAGTGGTATGTTACTTTAATTTTAATATACCAGAAACTGTTACTGAAGCATCTTTTTTTTTATAGCAAAGGGAAATTAGAAAGACAGTGCAGCACTACCATTTTATCGCTCTTGGATGAGTCCACTTTTGGGCTCAACAAGTCAAAGCACTTCTTTCTTCAAACAAAAATGCAAGGAAAAAACCCTCAAAATGAACCAACAAACAAAAAAAAGTTCTTCTAGCTCAGTGTATTGACTCCAACATCAAGTAAACAATATCAGATGTCTAGAACAAGGAAAATATGTAGTAATAATTAACTGGAGAGAAACTGGGATTAAGTCAAGCACGTCCTTGCACCGTACTTGCAGACACACCAACAGCAATTTCCTTGATAAAATCTTACATGACAAGGGCACTGAACATTCATACATTTTATTTCTCAAACAGAATCCAAAATGAAACTAAAGAGTTACAGAGTTATGTTCTGTTCACAAATTGCTTTTCATAAATAAAGATGTTTTGAGTAGCTTAGCTTTTAGACTAGTTCAAAAAATTTATATTAAAAGATATATAAAGAAAGAAGCCAAATTATTGTTTGGTGAAGTGTTTATCCATTTTACCCAATAACAGCATTTTGATACTGAATGAACTTAGAGATACTCTTGTAGTCATTTTTCAAAATTTGCATTTAAATAAAATATTCTGGTTTACACTTCATTCAGTATTAAGTGTATATAATAATATCATTCTTGGATGAGAAAATGAAATTTTCCTGTGATGATGTTGAAGGACTTCCATTTATATGCAGATTCTGGCTTTTAAATCAGTGAAAATGCATTTTTTTCAAATCAGAGCAGGAAAATAAACGTTGCTTAAAAAGAAAAAATCCCCCCAAAAAACTCAGGAAGAAAAACCATCAGGTATAATCAAGCATAAATTAGCTTCCCACTATGAACAACCCCACCCTCTCACGAGAGTTTATTTTATTGCTGTTTTTTTACTGAGAGGCAAAAAAAAATCTCAAAACATCCAATTTGTCTTCTTCTCATTACTTTCCCTCTGCCTTATCACTACCGCTTATTGCTCTAAGTTATTAATCCTCCTGACCTCCAAGGCTCGGGACTCTGAGATCGTACTTTACGCTCTCTCTAGGTTTAAAAGTAGTATCTCTCTTCCCCCTCTCCATCTTCCACAACATGAAGAAAAGCACGAAGACAAATATCCCTGGATGCTTCAGCTCTTGAATGTATCCTAAACAACTCCAGCTTTGATTCACTGCAGTGTCCTCATTATGGGACTCCTTGGTATTCATAGAATTATTCAGCAGACATCAGCTGAAACTTTTAAACCTTTCACACTCACCAATCCAAAACATAAATGTCAATCCATTTCTACTGTGCTGTGTCTGCCATGTGCTGGTAAAGCCACCTGACACACCTGACTACTCCACAGACAACCCAAAACCCCCGTCTCTACTGTGTTTTGAGCTGCTATGTCCTTTCTTTTGCCATTTGATCACAAAGACACTGCCTTTTCCATTTGTCCTGAAGATAACCATCATTCCTTGGTTTTCAGTCCACATCTCCTTGCCATAGGCTTATTCTGCACTTGAAAAAGCTGATGGCTCTCTTCAGTTATCTATGTAGAGGAGTCTGATGCCATTTGAGGTGTTTTAGCACATGCAAGATGTTCCCACAGTGCTAATGAGATTTACATGGGACCTCTGTCTCAACCATGCCCTTTTGAAGAAGCATCTGAAGGCCAGGAGGAACAACTGGTGGCATTTCACTGGGCATGAGGAGTATTTATCAGAAAATGTTGCTCATAAGAAGACATTCAGCATACGAATCAGTTGCTGAAATACAAAGATATGCTATTATTTTGAACACTGTGAGATTGTTCCTTCTGACTGTATCATATTTGCCTAACCTCTGCATGTGTCTTGGGAATGCTGAAACACCTCAAACAGCACACATGTCTATTGTTAGGTGGGTGAATTCCCCTCCTTGTAATTCAGCGTGTGCAGTCTCGAGAGGAAATAACACCCTGAGAATCTGAAAGAATAAAAGCTAATCATGGACACATTTTTCTCAACAAAATAGTTCAAACATATTTGATTAACTCTGAAAACCATTTAGGATAACAGCAAACAGCAGACAACAAGACAATTTAATTACAGTGTATTTTCCTAAATCCAAATTTTTATTTTAAAATAAAGCCAAAAGTTTTCCTTTAAGGCCAAAATGCAAATATCCTTGCAAATATTCTGTCGCTTTAAGAGTCTTGTAGCTGTTCAGGGGTGAACTTCCAAACCAGTGGAGCAGAGAATTTCCCCAAAAACTGGCTCATTTTCTCCCACATTCCATGCCAGTCATGATTATGAGTAATGTAGAGGGATGGGGAAACATGATGTGTGGGTACCTCAAGGGGATTTGATTTTTGTGTGAGGAGAGTCCGTAAGGTTGAATTTTATAATACTGGTTGCTGAATGACACTGCCACTGTATGCCACAAGAACTGTGCACAATGAGCATGGATTGCCCCAAACAGACCAGTCGTGGCCTCCTATGCAGCTTGCAGCCAGCTGACAGCACATCAGCTCCTCTGCCCTGGAAAACATCTGGGATGGATAGAAACCACAGTCATGGACTAAACAAACTCAACAGCCATTGTGGGGGGAATAACAGCCATTAACTATGGACACAATACCTCTGCTTGTATGTACTTATATATGTATGTAATTGTACATAGTTGGAAGGTGTAGGATCTGTGCATGATTTGGATGGTATAGAATAAGAGGTGGATAATGTCCTAGTTCCAGCCAGGACAGAGCTTCTAGTTTTTTACATTATGCTTCCCAGGGGTAAGAGATTAAAGTACCACTTTCAAAAATATGCCAACCCCACTGGTTGTGTGTGCTGCAGAGGAACACTTTACAGTGGTTAAGCAACAACTTCCAGTCAAACTACCTACAACAATATGCAACAGTCAGAAAGGGAAGGAAAAATGGCCTTCAGACTGGGGTATTAGTCATAGAAAGCACCCCAGCTATTTTAAAAGTAGTAAGGAAGCAGAAGCTTGGTTAACTCAAGTCAGAAAACCCATGTTATAAACACTGACTGACCACCTTGCCTTTCATTAAATACTCACTTATCACTTTCTCAGTTATAGTATGGACTTCAAAATATCCAGTGTCTGTTCTGGAGCCAGGATTGTTCTGCCATTTCCACAGAGCAGATCACCCTTAAAATGAACACGGGCCCTTCCTAGACAGAATGGGATGGAGAAACCACAACAATAATGTTTAAATTCTGCAATACTTGCCAGCAGCACTGCTTGAGGGCATCACATTTGACTGAAAGTAAAACATTAAAATACCATAGAATAGACTTATTCTGTGGATTTTACCACAGAACCAGTTGTACATGAAAAAAAAAGCATCTAAAAAACAAACCACAAACCCCAGCATCATTCATCCAGACAATACTGCTTTGCAGAAGAGATAAACACAGATCACATATGCATGCTGCATAAACAACTGAGGAGAGATTTTTCTCTGTAGTGAAAATCAAAGTCAGTTATGAATGTAGACACTTCCTGAGTATCCAAAACCAAAACATGGGGCTAACCCAAATATACACCTACATCACTGTTCCTGAGAAAGACACAGATGAAGTACCTCCAGTGCGGCATCCAGAATTATTCTACAGCAGCATTACAGCACTACATTCCTTCTACTGTCACACTCAGACATTTTATCAAGAAGCCAAATGCAAAATAGCAAGGCTTGTAGCAGGATGAGTAACATCGGACCCTTTAGTTCTAATATCTCAATGAGTTAAACAGGAATGGAACACTGAGAATAGTGATGTCTCAGAGGTTATTACTGTTTACCAAAAGAGATGAGAAATTTTCCGTTATGAGAGATTGTCTTGTATTTTCTGCGACTTGCAATCATTCCTGACCGTGTTGCTTACACAAAATTCATAAAAGGTAGAACAAAACTGCTTTTATCTGGCTGTTTTGTAAAACGCAGTGTGAAAAGAGCTAAGAGTTGCTCTTTCACATTTTGTTTACACTGTCACTGAAAATGGCTTTTATTTCAATGATCTAAAACATGCAATAACTTGCAGGCCAAGAATTGCTCCAAGTTTACTTCTTCAATTCCATACTCTTTAATAAAAGTGAAACACAAATGTGTTCATATTTGTGCAACATTACTTCACAACAGACCTAAGTTTGTGCTCATGCATGCAAATCACTTGGGCCATATTTTGTGCAGTAAGAATAATTTTAAAAGGGTGAAAACATGCCTGCAATAAAAAAAGAGGAAAAAAACAGTCAGTCACCAAATAATAAACAAATTGTAGGTCAACCTCTCCTCTTTTAAATCACAGTTTTAATGAAATCTGAAAGAATAGGAAACCTGATACCTGATGATCTTACATCTCTAAAGCAGATGGCTTCATTATCATTTGTGATTGAAAAAACTCAATGATCAGAGATTTCATGAATATCTGGAAAGAAAAAATTTGAAGGTTTGCGGCTATACCTATAAAATTAGCCTAATATTGATCTTCTGGTGCATTAAAATCTGAAGTGAGCCAAGTTTAAATCTGAGGAGTTTGCAAAGAGTGCTAAAAACACTCTTTTAAAATAGCATTGGCTATTTTATTGTAGATCAAAATAATTTCATTATATGTCCCATGTATTTGGGTTCCTTTATTGTCCTCAGTCACACATAAGGAGAATGTGTCTGAAGTCTTGATGCATTTATTACTGGAGTCCAGCTGTGATGAAGAGCCATTAAAATCTCATTGGCTGCATAATGTTATACTTAAAACACAGCAGAAGCATTTTGTACCAGCCAGATACGTTATAATATCTGTCAGACTGGGGAGCATTGATAGCATTCAACATAACAGAGGCTAATGCGTTAACTGGAATGTAAAAGGCTGTACGAAAATAACCAGAAAATTAGTATTTAATCTATTCTGTTTCTGGTAAGTGAAATCTGCATCTGGAAATCCAACAGTGAGACACCCAGTACTGTGATCCTTCGACCATTTTCGGGAGTGTCAGAAGCAATTTCAGTGCCTGAAATCTCCTGATATATGCACAAATAGAAGTGGAGTAATGTCTCTATACACTGTGTCCATAAAC
>VXBT01005589.1:0-71504 GCA_013400235.1 Oriolus oriolus | reverse complement strand
AAAAAAAAAAGGGAAAAACAAAAGCCAGCACAGAAATTTAGGTAGAGGACTCTGAACATGGAAGGAATGACATGTCCTTAAAACATGAAGAAGAAATAGCTTCTATTATCATGGGATAGTGGCAACATCATTCTTTCTGGCTGTGATAACTCTGATACATTGTGATATCACTGTACCTAACTTCAGATACCTGTGACATGCATCTGAGAAGTTTCATCTTCATTTCTTGTACAGTCAATAGAGAAAAGGAGCCACTTGTAAGATGTATTCATCTAACCTATTCTAAATTAGGAAATATGCTGTACCCCAAGAGTTCCTATTTCTCTCCACAGACTATCAAGGGAGTTGAGACAATTTGCTCAGATGAAGTCATCCACACACTGGCTGACATCCCCATTCAAAAAAAAAAAAAAGAGAGGNAAAGAGAGGGAGAGAGAAAGAGAGGGAGAAGGGGACAGAGAAGGAGAGGAACCAAAGGTACAGAGCACAAGGAACTAAGCTAAATGGGAAAGGTCTAGCGTCAGAAGGGTGACTGTGAGAGACTGGACTGCTAGTGATTAATGACTCAAACACTGGACCACTTGCAGTAACCACCCAGGTTACTCCCTTCCCAAGCACAGGGACATTCACACTTAGGATGAGGGTATTCATCTCAGCTGACGGGCTGTAATGGGCCACAATTGACTCAACTGTGCTGATGGAAGAGATGGCTGCAACATCTTAGCAGGTGTCAAAGACTCACGGGGGCATTTCCACCTACTCTCAGCATAATATAAAACCTATGGACCTGGTGCTGGTTGGAATCTCCTTCTACCACTTCATGCCCAGTCTGCAACCACTGAGAAAACTAGAAAAGGACCAATGGCATGTTGTCAGAATTTATAGAGTGGTGATTTTTTTTTCTACTTAATCTGTTTCTCTGTTGTTCTCTTTCTCTCCCAGTTCTTGCCTCTTTTTTCCCTATCTACCCTTCTACCTCACATTTACAGTTAAACAAAAATCTCTGCTACTGACTTTGGCATATGGTCTCGTTTGCACCTTAATTTGGGCAGAGACATCTCTCTAATAATTTTAATAATTGGATCTTAACACTAACCCTTAATATTTAAGTCCCACGTAAAGAAGAAAGAGAATCATCAGGAAGTGTGAACAACAGCAACCAACATAAATACCTTAATTAACAGAAAGTGATAGGCCAGTGTTTGAACTGCTTCTGGGAAAAGTATGGACAGGTTTGCCATGATAAGCCTTTGGACAAAAGTTCAAATTCCTACTGACAGCCATTTCCCTTAACTTCGTGCCGGGTAAAAAGTTTGTTCTGTGTCACCACCGAGGTCGCAGATGAACTCTAAGGGCCCCAGCACTCGTCCCCCAGCGTGTTGAGTACCCTCTCTTCGGCAGCTGCCTGCTGGGCATTGAGCCACTGATCACTGCCCTTTGAGCCTGATAGCCCAGATGATTTTCTTCCCGCACAGCAATCAGATTAGGCAGCCAGGGTCTCCTCAGCTATCAAATGAGAACACTGTGGGAGATAGTGTCAAAAACCTTACCAAAGTCAAGGTATATTACCTCCACGGCTCTTTTCTCATCTGCAGAGCCAGTCATTTAGTTGTAGAGGCAATCAGGTTGCTCAAGCATGATCTGCCCTTGAATGCCTGCCGTGAACACTTGCGGTGCCTGAATGCAGCTGGCCTCACAGTCTTTTAAATTTAACACCTGCAAACTGACAGTCTCAGTCCTGCAAGGCTGTTGAACCCCAAACTGATGTTGAAATGGCACAGCCAACACCTGCTGCACTTCAGGACATCCTAGATTTGTATTCTCTTTTTTCAGAGTGCTGTTTCTAGGGACAGCAACAGACTCTGAAGATCATACTTGCAAATTAACAAGCAGCAACAGAAGTACTAGATTCCTAAATACCTAGTACTAAATTCCTAAATACCTCCACATCTCATTCATTGGGACTGTGTTTTTATTTCCAAAATCAAAAACTAACTTAAAACTAAATAAAACTAACTTGAAACTACTGAGTAGTAAAGACAGAAAGTGTTTTAGAGCCATTTAGATATTCTAAATATTAGTTATGAGACGTCTGATTAAAAGCATTTCTTACTGCAATTTTCTGTGAATAAATGGTAACATCTGTTCATGTTTACAAGACTATACAGCTATACATAATACATTTACACCTTAGGCAGGTTTCCAGGTCACATAAAGGTATATTCAAGTAATTAACATTGGTATTTTTGTCAATGCCACCACTTTTATTAAGATATTCTTCATGGAGCATTTTCAAATAACAGGTTTCATTGTTTCCATTTAAAATAGCATGTTTTGAAATTGTGTCACGGCTACCTTATATGACATGCACTTCTGTCTTTCAGAGGCAAAGAGAAACAGATCAGTTACTGAACAGTAAAGGTCAAAGCATAAATCAATCATTTCACTAATAAGCCATCTTCAAGCTGTACATGGAATAGAAGAATATTTAGCTTCATATTCTCTGCATATATGTTTTAACAGAAAAGGCTCAAAATGACATTTGATTCCCATCAGTCTTCTGAGAACAGGGCTTTAAGATGCTGGATAGCTCAGAGCTAAGGGCTCTAACAGGCACGTGCTAGGCCAGCCAGCAAACTAATAACACGTATTTTGTGCTGTCAGTTGAAGGAATGGACACTTAAGTGTATTTGTAGTATCTGCAAACAAATTTCCTATCAGCTTCACCTGCTGAAGACATAGAATACATGTATTTTTCCATCTTTCTGTTTGTATTTATTTTTCCTAAACATTTCTGACCATAGGACTAGGTCACTGCTTTGCTGGGTATACCTGTGCTTTTGCCTCTGGACTCACTTGTGGTCCTAAGGAGATGAAATGTTTGGTTTTTCCTCTTCTATTCTTTCTTTCTCTTGTTAGATATCTATATTGCTTTTCCAGTTCTGTATAGAAAGATGGTAAATATAAAGCATTTGGCAACTGAGAAACTGTAAAGAAGAGAAACTGTTTTTGAAGTCCTTACCTACAGAACTTACAGTCAGGAGGTTCTGCCCAGCAGATAAGAAGTGCTGAAAAACATGCTGAACTTTAATATTCCTAATTTAAAGTCAGCTCACTACAGAATGGTGTCTTGGTGCCTTGGGCAGAATTTACTGGCTAAAATCAAAACCCAGCCTGTCCTTGTGAAATAACATATTTATTTGTTCATTTTGGAGAAAAATTGAGGAAATAAAGTATGAGTAGCCTTTTACTGTTTTAGAGATACACTACACACTTTAATAACCAGAAAACAGAGTGGTCAATGCAGTAATGGTACTCACGGAAACAATTTTAGTGCCAGACAACCTTAAATGTTTTCATGAGAACTGAATCTAAGAAGGCCACAAGCCTACTGAAATTTGGTAGCAGATCTGAAAGAAAAGGCTTGCTTTGTTTGATAAATAACTGGGGTTCAATGATCCACTTGAGCTGTGGAAAGCTATCATGAAGTTGCAGAGCAGAAATTTGATATGAGAGTGGTGGTGTTTCGAAAGATCAATGATGAGAGGAGGTTATGGCAGAATTTCAGCAGCCCAATTAGTGATGTTAGCAATATATCCCAAAGAGCTTGTGCCAGATAAAGAATAGGCTGGTTTTTTTTTGCAAATGAATCATCTAATAATCACCTGGATGAAGGACTAAGCAGCACAGTAATTAAATTTGTACATTATTTCAAAATGGGAGGTGTTACAACAACTTATATAGAGGGAAGACAAAAAGCCTGTAATGACTGAAAATAAAAATTGGCAGTCACTAGTGAAGTAAGTTCTATCTGGAAAAATGCAAGTGAATGCATTAAAGACTAATGGGAAAAATTCAATAGGAATACTCGGGGGAAAATTACCTGAGGATAGTAAATGTAACGTGAATGTGTAACACAGTGTTGCAGCTGAAACTGAAAAAAATCAGTTTCATTTCATAAAGGAAAGGATATTGTACATGAGAAACCTCTTTTATGGCAACATGGTGCACTCACTGAATATTGTGTATTCTACAGCAAAAATCTGAACTAAAAGGAATTTACTAAAAGTAATAAAAAGTGTCTTTGAAAGAAAATCAAACTTATGAGAGAAAATAAAAAGAATGTTTGCTTACAGCAAAAGCTTGGATCAATGAAAATTAAGAAAAACTATGTCTTTCTCTAAAAATTGTATGGCATTAACATCAAGAAGGTGGGCGTATATATAAAGCCTGAGAAAATGCAGATGAAAAACAGCCATTGTTCCATTTGCAATTTTGTCACTACCAGATTTTGTGACATCAGGCAAGTCAGACTGCCTTTAGGTGCCACGGTTTCTTTATCACCTCTATAATTAAATGAACATTATAAGAATTTTTTTTTTATTTCACAGAGAAGTTACAAGACTTTAATTAATTAATCTCGATTTAGATTATTTTGAAAATGTAAGAGAAAATATAAATAACAGAATGACAGTAAAGGGAGTGAAAAAATACTTCTAGAATTATTTTATATACAAAGGAACTGTCAAGATCTGGATAGGTTAAACTGTTTGAAAATTAGCATCCTTGTGGTGCAAAGATTTAGAGATATGTGATTTACATTCTCATTTAACACCTGTGATTTCCATCTCCGTCATTCTGGGAAAATGATCTTCTGCATATTCCTCCCTCTGTGAATAATCTGTGTGAAGTCTTTCTATGTGACTAGAGAGGAGTACACATTTGGTTAAAACATGACAATGCAGCACAGCTCTGCAAAATCTGACTACAAATTTTCTTTTCAGCAGATTGTTTTGAGTCTAATTTCAGAAAGGCAGAAGCAGATGCAGAGTTGAAAGGAAGCCCTGTTGTTCAGAGAATGGATATATACAATTCATAATTGTCTTTTCTGATAGTGGATAGGTAGGAGATAGCAATTTTCAGACCACGTTTATTAGGTACTGAATTATAATTGCTAAACCTGTTTTCAACCTTTCTTCATATCTCACTGAAGAAGAGATGAAGGCACTAACAGGAAATCCTGACAATCCATAAGCGTGTTCTATGCTCAACAGTTAAAATATTACAGATAGATTTACAGCAGCATCAGAAATAATTCTGTTTCTTCACTATCTGTGTGACTAACCTCAGAAGCATGCTTTCACAAGGAATGTGGCCTTGGAAGTGCTCTGCAGTCTAGACATTTCTAAACTAATCTCTAAATTCCTTCCCAAATGACACTGAACTCTTTGGAAACAAATCAGATGATTTTCTTTCCCCTAGTCACACAAACTGGGATCATTACTCCAAACTTTGAGCTGCCCTGGCCCTGGTTTACTTGATACTTAAGTCGGCAAACAAAGAGAAATGAGACTTATTTGAAAGATAACTGTGCTCCCAGAAAGAAGCAAAGTAACATATAGCATAACAAATATACTAAGTGTAACAAATAACACTATTCTCTGATTAGAAAATGTGGGCTGTTCCCATTGTAAAGAACAGTACGTCTAGATAAAACCTAGATCTATTTCCTGAAGAGACTCCAGGTCAATGCCCCAGCACCATGTGAATGTGATACTCCATTAACTCACACATGTTTTGCAAACAGAAGCTGAGAAGAAACCTTTTAGCTGTTGCAGAACTTGCTGCACTTGTTCGCAGATGGTCTATTAGCGAATTTGATAGTGTGCTGTTTTTCTGGGTAGTCTAATACAGTCTTTCAAACAGACTAAGTGCTAAGGCATTGGCGGGAGCAGTGTCTGGCCCTTTTCTAGGAGCCTGAAATCTGCATTAGTACTTTGATGTTTCTATGCCACAGCTAAACATAAGCAGACAGCCAAGCACCTACTTATTGACTCCCTCCTCAACATTTCCACCTCCTAATTTTGTTACTCCCTTGACAGTATTTTGTTCTCATCTCCAAGGGTTACTTGCCATACTACTACATGGACAGACCACTCAATTTTCAACTCTCTCTTTTTATCCTTTCCACCCCTTTCTTTTATCTGAAGGAACCACAGCGCATTTTTGCTGATTTTACAAGCTAAGCCAGTTTAGTTGGTTTAAAGTTGACTGGTGATATGCATGACCTTCACAGTAAGGTGGCCTTGTGGTTGACCACAAGCTTCAGCATCTACAAGTCTTGAACAATAGGAGTTTTAACTATAACCAGACTACACATGTTTATCATATTAATGAAGGAAATTTCAAGTAGGGAGGATATCAGGTCTGAGTAGCAAAGGGAGATTTTAAAAAGAATTTTCAAACACTCTACACAAGTTTTAGGCAAGGAAAAGAAAGGTCATTGGTTCAAACAAGAGTACCTTCACGCAGTATCTTATAAATCTTTGCAAGCAGAAATAATTTTATTTTTTTCCTTTTTCATTGGCAGTTTGTTATTTTAAACTACTTCTAATCTTTTGATCTAAAAATGTGCTTGTTACAAAGATGCCTTGTTTTTCCCTTTTATCAGTGCAGCCTTTAGCCATCAGAAAATAATCTTGCTACCTGTAGGTCTAGTAGTGATACAACACTAAAAATGAAAGATCAATATTTATCTCCTTATGTAAAACGAACAGCACTGCACAAACTCACAAGCAATATCAGCACCTGAATCTTAATTTGAGAACTGCCAATCCCCTGTCCAGGGATACCTTGTTTTGCACGCCTCCACTTCTGCACTAGGGATGCACAGATCATCCCTGTAAATGGTCACTGGTTCTCTGTCCTTTTTCCCCCTAATGTTGTATATTTTTATTCCAGAGATTACATAAAAAGCCTCTCACATCACTGCTATTCCAGAATTAAATATGGATTATAGCTTTCCTAGCTATGCTCAAAGTAGCAAATAAAAGAGTACAATACAGATTATCAATAAGGGCATTGTCAGTCTGCATAGTAACACAGTTTCTGTTTAGGGAATTTGCAAAAACAATCGTCATTAGAGATGCAAATTAAGGAGATTAAGACATTTAGAAATTTTAGTCAAACCAGGGAAGTGCTATTGTCTTTATGCTGTGCTAAGATTGTTTCCTTTCAAGCTGTGTGTTTGAAGGCCTTATAACAGACACTCCTTGCATTCTGAAGTCTCTTCCAACTTGAAGAGGAAAAGCAGGTGCCAGGAGGAGGGCAGACTTATGTCCTAGGTAATATTCCATAACAACTAAAACTTCCTGCTGGTAAACGATCCTCAGGCAACAACCACCTACTCCCATTCATACCTTTAGACAATTCACCAGATCTTGCAACTTTCAACAAATAAATCCCTGGGCTGTAAGGGCAATAAAGCCCTGTGAATTGCCCAGTGAGAGACCTCTGCTGAGATGGCCTTCAGGTTTCAACATTTGTCCATCCTTTAACAGGACTAAGGCCACCATAAAATTACAGTCAGTTCTCATCTGTCCTTTTCTCACCTCTGGACTTCCCTTCCCCTTTTGTGAATCGCTCTTCTTCCAGGCACCTCTTAGGAAACAGATGAACAAAACCATTTCCTCCTAGGCACAGCACTGCAACAGCGATAAAGTTTCAGCAAGCAACTTACTGATGCATAAGTAGAAAACCGGATCACGCTAGAAAAACACATCTCTCAGCAACACAGCTACATAAATCACGAGCATAGCCCAGGTGAAGGTGAGGATAAGGAGTTTCATTTCAAAGGGCTTTTTTTGTAAATGGTGGGCACAACATTGCTTTGGCTTGTTGCATTTTATTTTATGCATTAGCTGAAAATGCAGTTGATCCCCATGCAAAGTCCTGGCATTAAGCTTGCATATCCTTAGGACCAGCACAGACTTATCCTTGGGCTAAGAACAGAACAAGGATTTCTCTAGTTTTATGTAGATGGGGATTTCCATGCATATGAAAGAAAGCAGTTCAAAAAGCCAGTCACATTAAGGAAGAGAATGCAGGAATGTAAGATGCCATAACATCCAAATAAATCACTATGCTTTTAGGGTTCCCTTTGAACAGTTAAGCATGATATTATCCTGGTATGTACAGTACTGTCTCTCTGGTTCTGTTGTTAGAACTGGTTGATTATTACTTTGAACAAACAGTAATATTTTTTTTCCTTTCAAAGAACTATGGAAAAGTAGAGAAAAAGAGAATTCAGGTACACTCAGATTCCTGAGACCAGTAGTACCTTCCTTCCTTCCACAAGGAGCGTTGCTGAAGAGTCATTTGGAAACTTCTTTCCAGGTCTCTTTCATTTCCCAAAATCTCTCTTATTTTCATCATATTTTGTTTTGGCATAAAAAGAAGTTGTTGTACAAGGGTATGCAGACAGGTCCTGATCCAATGATCCCATCTATATGGAGACATGACACTGAAACTACTAAAAATATTAAAGATATGGCCATACTTACTCAAGGATTGTGATGCTATAAAATGGGAGAAGTAGAAAAGTCTGCTGTGGGGTAATTTCCAATCTAATAAATTCTTAATTTAAATTTCCTTAATGATCACTTGATATTTAACTTCTCAGTGATATACAATTAGATTAGAATGGTTCAGCCTCTATACATTTAGTTAGACTTAAAATTCAGTGTGTGACTAAATAAATCACAGCTTTTAGAAGCTGAATACCAATACGCTTACAAGTACACAGTGGCTTTTTAAAATGTCGTATCATGTATGCTTTGGTATGAAAACAGGAAGCTGAATTCCAAACATCGACTACATGTAGGAAAAGGATGTCTCTGGGCATTGAACTAAGAAGCAGAGTAATTTCAAAGCTCCACTTGCTGTAACTCACTAGGCAGCAGATCTCAGCTAGCTGGGTTTGGGTAGAGCTCAAAAATGATCCTGAGATGTCTGGGGCTCTGGGATCCATTCCTCATAGCCTAGAAGCATCTTCAGCTCATGGCCTGTACTGAAACTTCTTTATGCACTTGAGAAGGTGAGACAAAGGTTTCCCCTGCAAGTTATTTAATGAGAGATTAAATTAATTTGTTATTTACTTGTCTGAGTGCCAGGCAAGTTATGAAGATACATAGAACAGTAGATACTGAAACAAACACTGCTTTCTTGGGAGTGTTTCAGATTTGCTTGTAAAGCTGACCAAGTGTTAACATCAGCAACTTGTAAAAATTAAAAATGAGGTGCTGATGTTTTTCACAAATTCAGAGAACTTCACTGTACCATAAAATATACTATTGGAAAAGATTTGGTAATAATTTGTTTCTTCATTTTTAATTGCAACATATTGGGTTTTTCAGCTGAAAATAATCCTTAGCATTCATTTGAAATATTTCAAAATATCTGATTTTACTGAAATTCAAAACTAATTCTGTATAGTATTTTGCTGACATGAAATACATATTTCAGCTTCAAATCTTGCTTCTTACTTTGTGGTGATTGAAAAAAGGTATTTTCTTCAAAAATTGTTCCCAGCTTTTGAAAATTAAACAACCCAGATTGTCTATATTTGCTTAGTCTTAATAGCTAATTGCTCTAAGAAAACAGTAGATTTCCTAGTCTGCATACCCTCACATGCATTCATTTCTTGTTATGCTTTGAAAGCTTGTTGCATTTTTACCCTTAAGAGATTTTACATGCTCCAAAAACTGGTTCACATCAAGCAAAAATCACCTTGTCTTCCACCTACGAAAATTTGACTCAACTTTTTTTCAACAAGGTTGTATAAATTGATGCCTTCCTTAAGCTGCACATCCCTGTGAAACTGCTTCAATGTCAGAAGAAGGAAAAAGGAGGTTACAACAGAATTTATTTCCTCAGCACAGTTTTAGCACCTGTGCAAACCTGTTGCTCTTATAAGGGTAAAAATTAATTCGCATACGTTGTACCCACTCACTGATGTTAGTATTCAACAAGTACCTGCTGTTGCCTTTTCCTGGCCATGCTCTTGCTGGGATTTCATTGACTGAAGATATCCTACATTTCTGAAATGAGTTGTTTCCACCTCCTTCCAGCTTTACATATGTCTAATGTTTTCACTATGAGTGTAGCTCTTCAAGAGTAAGGACAGCCTTTTACCTGTGAGTTGATGAATCTCCTAACTCAGGAGCAGTGAATAGCTTCTAGATGCTCCCATGATAACAAAAAAGAAGTATCAATTTACAGGAAATAATTTCACCCAGGAATGTTAAATTAAGAACTTGCCATATATTAAAGAAGGTATATTTCAGGCCTTAATTAAGGTTTGGTTGTCTTTTTATTAAAAGTCTTGGTATAGATTCAAAGCAAACTTCAAGCAGCAGTGGTGTCCACCATCTGTCTCTCCACCATCTGGAGACTCTTCCACAGAAGCTGCATCGTTACCCCTCTCAGATTGTTCCTGTAAGCCACATACTGTTCTTTACATGATTATAGTTTAACACCTAGCTCATGGCATAGTATTTTCTGACCTCTCTCTCTCCCCCTCCCCACACTCCTTTTGCCAGTTCATCTCCTGCTCTATGCTTTGCCCTTGCAATATCTGCTGTTAATGACAGAAAACTGACCTGTGCACTGCTGAAACACTTGACATTTCAGTGCCATGTCATTTTGAATGCATAAAGCACACAGGTCACAACTGGAAGAAAATTAAAGACTTTATTTCTGATAAAGCTTACAAACCAATATGTACATATCCCAGAGTAAACATGTGATGCACATACAATAAACATATTAAGCAAAACCATTTAAGCATAACTTTGAAAAGATGGGGAAGTTGAAAATAAAGATTCCTATTTATTCCTATTATGTAAAAATCCTAAGAAGTGAATGAGTGGGAACTGTATCAGAAATATTCTGAAAAATAATCCACAAAAAGCCCATTATGGAGAATCACTGAAATTCAGCTTTTCAAGGTATTTAGGAAAACTGGAACATTTCAATAATATAGGTGCCATGCATTGTTTTTAATTCAAAGATTTCAGAAACAACGCCTGCATGTTCAGGCACAGTAAAACAAGCAAGAAATACTGCAGTATGGATAATCTAATGGGGTTTGTGTCATGGTGATCTGTGTTTATTTTGCCTGTGGCAGCCTGGCCAGCAGAAACTGCACTCCTCATGGTGGTGTCACATTTAACACCAGCTCGGTGGTGACTACGGTGTTACACTAACCAGCTTCGCCAGCCCTCACCAGCACCCAGTGGGGCTGCCCACGCAGACAAGGATGGCTGCTGCTTTCTACAAGCACCCACACAGACAAGAGAGACTGCACCCTGGAGTCCAGGCAGCAAATGTTTATTTTTACCTCTCAGCTGTCAGTATAGAATGAGAGCTAATGCAAGGCAAGTGGGGAAGACTTGAAGAGCAATACCTCTGTGCCACATCTTTCCTATCTTCTTCCTGAATATCTGGTAGCTCTGATTTATATATATCCAATTTTCATAGTTGCCACTAAGTATAGCACAAGTGGACCTTCATATGCCTGTTTTTACGTTCTCTCTAAAAGTATTCTTATGGCACATAGGCATTTAGGCATATAGCTCCCTTCTGTCCCCATCTTACTGCTGAAAGTGACAGTCCTCCCAGAAAGTGACCATCCTCCCAGAAAGACTCTTCCCAGAAAACATGATGGTTCTCCCAGATACTCCTCCCAGAAAAAAGATCCACTTCCATCTTTTTGTGGTAAACCATAGAGCAGAGGTAAAAGGAAAAAAAAGGAAACTTTAATTTAAATCAAACTCTAAAAGGTCTTGTAGATAAGCAGAGAAACAGGGACAGAGATTCATTAAATCATTTTTCAGTACTACAGGAACCTTTTCATGATATACTAAGTTTCCTTGTAATTTCCCAGTTGTTTGGACACACAGGCAAAAGATTTAGGGAAAGAAGGTCAGCAATAAGATAACAATGCCTGTTTATTACAGTCAAGGGATTAATCTAAAAAATAGTATTTCTGCATGTAATGAGGGTTGAGGACAACAAATGAGAAATTATAAGGCTACAGTTCCTATTATCCAAAGTGCTGACAATATGTATGAATACTCTTTTTTCATAGCTTGGGTTTTATATAAAGTCCCTATTTTTGATTCTCACAGCATAGTTTTGTCCCTGCTGTGTGACAGGTAACCACTTACCATCAGAGTAAGAATCAGATATGGGTAAGAGAGTCTCCGATGAACGATTGCAAGAAGACATCAGTATTATGGACTTGAGGCTGAGTCCATTATTAATTCTATTCTTGTCCATACGCATATGAAACATCTTTAATCGCAGGGGTTTTAGTAATTGTAAATCAGTAATTTTACTTATGGGTTGATATTTTCAAGGATTGGACACTTAGAAAACAATTTTCATCATAAAATATTAAAACCATACACTGTTCAGAGCTTCACTGAAGATTAAATGCCATTTGAATTCAACAGGATAGTGGTTTTTTCAACCAACATAGGATAATAACTGACCTCTATAGTGCCTGTCTGCCTCAATATTTAAACATATTTTTCCCTACAAAATACTGTATTTAAAAAAAAAAAAGAAAAAGAGAAGATGACTTCTGCAAAAGAGGCAAACATAGCACAAAAGAGCCTCAAAAGTGTTTTAGATGTTTCACTCCTTTATTGTTACTTGGGGTGAAATTTATCTGAACAAAAGCATAAGTAAGTCCAAAGTATAGGCATCCATGTCATAACTAAATAACCTTTCTAATCCATATAGAGAAATAAGTACTCTAGGGAAAGATTTTTCCAGACCTATCAGAGGTGTAAACTTTACACTAACGTGACCTGCACCTCTCATTCCCTGTTGACTGCTGAGGGAACACACCATATCATGGACATGAACCCACAGGAACACTCCATATCATGGACATCTAATTGTCAGCAAGGCAAATTCTACTTTCTGTTGCATGGGAAAAACACTGTATCCCTGCCCTCTCAAAGCCTGTTTGGGTTTGGCTATACCTGGACAACATGCTTTCTAACATGACATATTTGAGAGTGGGTGATGCCCACTCCAGCTCAGGGTAGCAGCTTGTCCTTTGCTTTGCAGTTTTGTAAACTTGATGTAGCTGGTTAGAAAATTACTGCTCCTCTGACCAGCTGCACTTAGCAAATGAAACTGAGGAAGAGCAGAACCCATCCAAATGCACAAAGTGCACTTCCAACTGCGGGGAGTGTGTGGAAAACACCCATTCTCCAGCCTTTCAGTACTGGACTAGGCCAGGTTACAGGAATTTGCGTTCCTGTCTGGAAACTGTTCTTATTACTAGGCCAATCGTTCCTATCCAAGTTTTGTAGGTTTGCCACCTCATCTCTTTTGGTTAATTAAGCAAACAAAAAAAAAATCAGCTTTAATGTAGTTCACAAATTTCGACATAATATGTGAAATGGATAAACAGCAATCTCAAGGCAAATCCTACAGGATTAGAGCCTAAAATTGTTTGCAGGCAATAGAGGTTTCTCTTAGACTATTATCAGCTCTGATAGGATTCTGATCAGGTATAGAATATTTTATTTTCAAATTAGTGTTTCCCGTGAAATTTAAGGTATGGTATCTCTTACTAAAAATCTCTTTAATGCTTAGAAACTTGTGCCAGATGTCCAGTGAAGGCTTGCAAGCCGTTACGTGCTACAAGTCAACAGATGTTGCATATTTTTAGGGCTTCTATTTGCTCTAAGGTCTGTATTTTGGCAAATACAGAACTTATGTAGTGTGTTAAACCAGTAGATGAATTATATGTAAACTGTGGCCCTGCTAGCACTGTTACAGCCAAGCAGTTGTGGATTTTAAAAATCCACCTGTCCTGCAATGGATTTTGCATCTGATATGAAACATGTTGCAAAGCAACACTGAAATCCTGTAAAAGAAACAAAGTAAAAAAAAAGCCCAAACCACCATCATCTTGAACAGACCAAAGCCCCAAAATATCTGGTAACCCATCTTTGGCATGGTGTAGCTTACGTACTACCTCAGGCATGGCAGCACTAGAATAACGTAAGTATATATCTATTTCACTTTCCCACACTCCAGAGATGCTTCCTGCCTCCCAAATAGGTTTGCGGAAAAGGCAGACCTCTATGACTTCCTGCTTCCAGAAACCAAACAGCCAAGCCAAAAATCTTCCTGTGGAAACCATGCCCTTTCGCTTTGGATGCATGAAAAGCAAAGCATTAAAAAAATATCCTGCTGGATGTCCATCTGCTGACCACGATGGCACCAGTGTACAAGTGGCCTTCCGTGCTGCTGTATTCCCTGTCTTCTGCAGAAATCCACAGAGGTCAGGGAGCCTTCAGGCATGAGCTAAAGCTCAAGGCAGGCTGGCAAGCTGGGCAGCAAGAATAGGAGGAAGAAGGAGCAGAGGGCAGGAGACTTACATGCAGCTGGACTTCAGTGTATTCCAACTTCAAGCACCTCCCTTAGTTCACTTTTCACACCTTTTTTTTTGCCAAGTTTAATGAGACAGTTATACCTGGGTATAATAGTTCATCCCTTTGAAAAGTTCTTACTTTGTTAGAAACCAACTTCACAAAACATTTTTTTCAGCTCTAGTATCAAGGAAAGATTCAAACCTGCTATCTTTCTCCAAGTTCTTTCATTAAGTGTGCAAGAAGAGGGAATACAGGGTGTCTGGGATGTTAGCTATTCTCGCAGGTATTATTTTGGGAGATCATCTGTGAAACTTTCTTTGCTGCCCTGTAATTTACACCACTACTGCTGGTAATGACTGTAAGATATATAAGCGGCACTAATGGGTATGGATCACTGTTCTCCTACACTGCAAAAAAAGGAGCACGGGGAATGATGACACCGTATGATAGATCAATGCGGCTGCAGATTGGTCCTTAGGCTATTCAGGTTATTTTCCTTAAAAGGCATCATGGCTCACACATTCTGCTGAAGGCTATCCATATCCATTCAAGTTCAAGATAGCTATTCTTAGACATTCGTTCATTTTTAACACTACTGCTAAGACTGCTACTGTAATTTTTAATGAGAATGAGGAGATAGTGTGTCTTTTATCCGATTCAGATCTATTTAGCTTTAATTAAAACTCTTTGTTATATTTTTTTCGTATTCTTATTCAAAGGATTAGTGAGAAAATGTCACTGAACAGCTACTTGTCTCCTCATTAACATTCATGACAAAACCTTCCAGCCGGCCGAGCTGGTTTCGGCTGCTGATGGAGCAATACTTAAAAGAAATTGGCTTGTGTGTGAAACAGCTGCTCAGCAGTGTCACTATGCAAAGGAATTGGTGATAATAAGATGATACTATTAAAGCTACACTGGGAGCATAATATATTTTAAGCTGCTTTGAGGTATACAGTGGAGGTCCAAGAACTGGAGGATGATTAGTGATCTGTTGTTAGGAATAGGAAACAGCTGATCATTATGTGTCTGCTTATATGGGTTAGTCTTACACAAAACTTGAGGTAAGAGAAAAATTCATATCTGCTGGAATTCTTCACTTCCTGTGTGTTTCCTATCTGCTGGAAAGGCTTCTTGTTCCTTTTCCTAGTGTTTGTGTGTCCCACTGCTGAAACAGGTGATGCACTCTTTGCTAGAACCATTGAGCACTTGTTGTTTCATAGGAACTTTACTCATTTCAAGGCTTTATTATTTGGCAAGATTCTTAGGAGACGATTCTGTGGATCCTCATGCACCTATTAGTGAAATTCCAGATACTGATTTTGCTTGAAATGACCATCCAGTATGTCAATGCAATGACAAACATGCAGGTGTGGGCAATACAGATGTAAACATCTGCACATAATGCTCAGCCAAGCAACAACTGGCAGCTGGCATTAAGTTGTGTAGTGACTTATGCTAATGCACACCACTTGTCTAGAACATGGAAACTGAATGGAAAATTGTACTGTCAGATCTTTGCTTCTGAGACATCGTTGAACCTCATACACTATGAGGAATAAATGAGTCTAAAAGAATGGAGCAGTTGAAAGTCCCAACACAGTGACAGCCCTTTAGAAATGTGGAGTACAAATGAATAAGAAATGAAAGATTAAAAAGGGCTTTAGGATGCAAGAACTGATTGGCAGTTAAAAGAAAGGTATAATTTTTTCTGATCATAGCTGGTTCCAAATCGCTTAGTAATTTCTGAAGTTCTCCATTACAAATTTCATCTTTAGCTTCTATTGCTTTTAGTTATTACAGAAATTTAGTTCTTGTAGAGATTTGGAAGTACTGCACTTCAGGTGAAATGAAATACAAAACTGACATAGAAATTATGTAGGAACATTGCCAGCAGGCTGAGGGAAAGGAATCTTCATCTCAGCTCAGCACTGATAAGGCTGCACATGGAGAGTTAGGTACAGATCTGCACCCCCCAGAACAAGAGAGATATGGACACACTGGTGCAATCCAAGCAAGGGGCAGTAAGATGATGAGGGGAGTGGACCATCTAGCCTATCTAATTCTAGAAGCAGAGGCAGAGAGAGCCCAGAGAAGAAAAAGCTCAGGGAATCTCATCAATGTGCATAAATATCTAGAGGGGGGATATATAGCCCAGTGACAGGACAAGAAGCAATGGGTACAAACTAAGAAAAACAAAATAAAACAAATCAGGAAATTCCATGTAAACACAAGAAAACACTTTATTGTGAGGATGGTCAAACACTGGAATAAGTCGCCCAAAGATGCTGTGCAGTCTCTCTCCTTGGAGATATTAAAAATGCTGCTGCACATGATCCTGGGCATCCTGTGATAGCTGAGCCTGCTTGGAGAAGGAGGGTTGACAAAGCCACCCCCATCACATCTCAGCCATTCTCGGATTCTGTGATTTTGTGTAAGAATGTTTGTCTCACCAGAGGCTAAAGAGACAATGTTCAAGTTACAGCAGATTGAGTTTCCTTTTAGATTAGATCATGAATAGAAATCTGGGAAAAAATCCTGAAAAGAAAAACAGATCTCAAATTGCCTCTCAAAACGGCAATCACAACACCATTCTATCTATGCTTAAGTGTATGGTTGTGGGGCAGAAAACAATAACAAAGACAAGGCTTATGAAGGTCAGATCAAAATTCAGCAGAGTTAACATACCTCTAAAAAGTCTTATGTCGCAAAACTTAGCATTACCCTGTCTAGCACAGCACAAAAAAACCACCCCTGTAAAATCTACAAGATATCCTTTTGATGTCCTTTTAAGAGTTTTCAAAATTATATGCATGTCTGAATGAAAAAGAGCTTGGCAGCAACTATAGTTTAAATTAACTCCTCAAGGGAGCAATGCTGATATCTACCTCAACATTACTTAGATATTCATATATTCTTTTATTGCTTACATACACTGCTCTTGACAAACACAAGTACTGTGCAAAACTTCCATAAAATCATCACAATTGGCTGTATCTGTTTTGTTATTTGTGGTGTACTAGCATTAAATGGCAGAATCATGTATCAGAATTCCCTTGTGCAATCAGAGTAGCAAATCAAAACAACAACAAAAATGGATAACACTCGAACAGTTAAAACACGGACATTAGCTATCAATCTTTATATTGCTTTATATTGAAAAGCACCATCCTATTTTTAATTGCAAGAAATCTAGCTGATTTTACACTGGAAGTCTATCAGGTGAATACATTTTTCAGTTAATGTCTTCGAACTTCTAGAAAGAAGCAGTTTTTCCATACAAGTGAACAAAATTTGAACAGCTTTAGAATAGCATTGAAATCCTGAAAGCATACACAAAGTTCAAATGCTCTCTGATAAGACGCCACGTTGCAAATTCCCTTTGAAGCATCAATAATAATATAGAAGAAATGACTTAGTCTTTTATTCCAAGCTCCTGTGGAGCAGATCCCAGAGTGGAATATCTACAGCCAATCAGTAACTTTCAGCTATACCTTAGCATCAGTGTTAAGACACAGAATTTCAGATTACTGAAAAAGCCATAATGTCCTTAAGTTCAGTGCAATAGAAAGGCCTGAAGTTGCCAAAGAATTAGCAAAGTGCTGTCTGAGCTCTGTGGTCAATGAGCCCAGCATTTTCAGTGCGCTGCATGGTCACTGAACACCAGCAATCACCCCGGTTTCCTTCTAGAAATAAAAGCCCTGTACTTGCCATAGATGGTTTGAAATGTCTGTTCTGCTTGCACACTCATCTTGTAATACTACACAACTTCTGGATTTTTATTTTTTTTAGATTATTTGAAGACAAGTAAATTTTTTAAAATCCACTACACAAAATATTCCGATTTCACATTAAAAAGGGAAGTCATCACAGTTCAGAGCAGAGAAGTCATCTCCACCTTCCAAGGACACTCTCTAAATTGCATTAGCATCTGATCTGCTGCTAGGGACTTTCCTCCAGCTCATCCTCATATTACACATTTTCCATTCCCTTTTTTATAATTCATTTTTTCTTCTGTGTCATATTGAGTGAATCAATATTAGAAAAAGAAGAATCTTTAATTGAATAATAATACAGAATTACCCTAGGGAGTTAGAGACATCTTCACTTCTTCCTGAATGAGACCTAACAGTTTTGAAGCAAGCTTCCAACTTCAGAGATAACATTTCCAGCATTCTCCTAAATTTGTGCATGTGACCCATTACCTGGGCTTAGCCAGCTTTATGCCACCTAGTTGCAGGCTTTTTCACCTGCATGCAGCTCTGCAATCCTCTCTTCAATGCTGATTTACACCTCTTAATGCCAGACCCTTTCCAACTTACACATATGCAGAAATGCTCAAGGTGACACTTTCAACACAAATACACATTTCATATTTAGATAAAACCATGACTTGAAAATATGGACACAACCATAAAAACAGCTTAATGTTCGTTATCAAAGACAAGCACTTAGCAAATTGTGACACCATAACCTTGATCTTGCAAAGGTTATCTTATAAAGGTGATCTTATAAAGGCTGATCACAAGGAAATAAAACCCCCCAAACTGTTCTTGCCAGTTCTCTCTAGGTAGAAAACATGTGTTCAATACTGCTTAAGTGGTTTGTATGATAATCCCTCTCAAACACAACTCGAGGCCTTAGTGTTTGGAAGCCAGAAGCCCTCTTAGAGCCTCTGTACATCACAAGAAAATCATGCAGGAAAAAACAGCAGCCTTAAGGCTTTAAAAAGACAGACTACACAAATACTGCTCTGCAATAACAAAAATCATGGGAGATCCACAGTTCATCTTGCAACAGTGAACATAATTACAAACCTAATTTTTGCATTTGAAACTAGGAGACAAAAATTATAAATCTCTCTATGCATATCTAATCTCTTTTTTCAACATTAGCCAAGCCTGCAGGCACTTAACAGTCTGATTCTTGATGTCATTGTAATTAAAGGCAATACTCACAAGGCTGATAAGCATACCAGCTGTATATTAACCCTTATCTTAGCCAAACTGACAACTGCAAATGTGATATCTAATTGTAGAGAAAAGAACATTTGAATTTATCACGGGTAACTGGCTTTTAAATCCCATAACCTTGAAAATAAGTAAATTATACTCAGCCTACCATCAAACTTCTTGTGCCGGGATACGAAAGTCGTGCGCACAAAGTGACTTGTCTCCTCCACTAAGTTTTCAAACTCCAGTTTGCTCTGTTGGCTTAACTTGTCCTCCATTTCTGAGGTGCAGCATGTATATTCCTGAGGGCAGATTCTCAAATGTTCCCCTGGAATCACAAGAAAAGAAGGAATTAGAAATATTTGAATACGGATGGAAATGTGCCAGAACCAAATATACATGATGGCTCTTCAGTTTGGGTGGGCTACCCAGGGAGCTCTTTATGGCTTGACTTAAAGAGCTTGACAGGGAACATCTTGAATTTGTATCAACAACTTTGCTGTAGCTGGGTATTCCTCACAGGGGAGAGGAGACACACTTTGCAGAGCTGTTTTGATACTGCAAGAAGTAAAACTGTCTCACACAAAAAGTGTTCTCCCACGCTGAAGAAGCCTTCCACATTTACTGAAATATACTTAAAATTTGAAAAACACAAATTATGCACTTGCTGTCAAAACCTGAAGAACAGAAATTATGCATTTCTGTAGACAGGTCCCACTTGCCCAAGTGCACCAACACATTCTTCCCTTCTTCCCTTCTGCTCGAGTGTATTTTAATGATTGTATTTGGGTGCCACATGTTTTCTGGGGCAGCATTTCTTGTCAGACTGAGCAAGTTCTCTGTTGAATAGGAGAAAGCAATGAAGAGTTTAATTAATGCTTATGTTATATGGAAATGCAATGTAAAAGGTAATGAAAGCCTCTTATTTAATTCAATAGATTTATCTCTTGAAGCACTCTGCCAGTTCTTCTGACAATATTGCTTTCTTCAGTACAATTTGCAAGTGGAAACCAATTCTTCAGCTCATGAAATTAAAATGGTCTGTTATTACATGAAATGTGAATTTCCAATTGACACTGTACTAAGGGTGTCAGAAACATTTAGCTTGGTTTGTACAAAGGCAGAAAATTCTACCATTTCCTCTTGAGAAATAAAGAGAATGATCTGCCTGTATGATTAAAGTTACTTGCAAGGCAATGAAAACATTTAGCTTTCTGTACACCAAATCCTGATTAAAAATCCCTCTGCAAATCTCTTAGAGGTGCAAATAAAATGATATACAAAGCCCAAGGGTTAAATAAATACTGGGGACCTGATTCTCATTTATATCGAGGCTCCTTTCTACCACTGCTGAGCCATAAAGAATACTTAAGTGCAATTTATACCTAGTTTAAGGCTGCTTTTCACCATTCATATTATGTAGTGAGGAGAACCAGGCCCTAAGTTTTATGCTTCCCAGGGGTATAATGCATTTAGCTGCTGCATCATTTTGAAGACAGCATCAAAAAGAGGTTTGCACATGCTTAGAATAAACACTGTCTTGAGTTTGCCCTCACCTTATTCCAATTTATGTTTCAGTTCTTGAAGTCTTTTAATTTGAAATTTAGTCATTCCTCAACCCTGACTCCTCACCCCCATCTTAATTTGTTTTTTCTGCAGGAGTTCATAGTATATGAAGTATAATGCCATGAGGTTTCTTTCAGCAGCCTCAAGACTTTTTAAAAGCTCACAGCTATACATCTTCAGAAAGGACCATTTCATTATTATCAGTTACCGTTTGGCAGTACTACCTACAAGTCCCAGTCATGTTGAAATGCACCATGATATAAAACTTAGTATAAACCTGGGAAAAAATTATATCCCATGACCATCAAAATATTGTAAGGATTTCTTCCCATGTCTGCTACACCCTCCCACCACAAGAAATTAATTCCTCTCCATCCTCAAAGTCACACATCTGAGCCATAAACAACACATACAGGGACTGGTGAGCCAGCTGCTGTCAAACATAAAAGATAGTGGCAAACTAATGTTTGCCTTACCCTCTACATCTCTGTCACATTAAACTGCAACTATTCAACAGGTAAGGGAGGTACCATAATAAGAAACAATAAAGGTTATTTCAGTAACAGTAATGTGAGTTTTTATTAGATGTCAGAAAGACAGGTAAAGCTGAAATATTGTGTCATTAGAAGCAGTGCTGTGTCCTTGATTAAATAAAAAAATACCCCATCCATAATGTCTGCCCCTTTCCTCAATAAATCCAGGGTTTTTTCCTTATTGAAAATACCTACTTTCCCAGTTCCAGTCAGAGTGGTACTTTATGCTTTCTATTATGATAATGTCCTCTAGTGCCATTGCAACCAAGAATTTTTATAAAATTCAGTTTTCTTTCCTCTCTTCATTTGAAGTTTTTATTCTTTTCCGTCTGGCTCTGTTTGTTTTTCAGAACTGTCAGGCTATAAGCTGGACTAATGGTAATCATCAAGGCACTGTGCGTAGTAAGTAACAGTCATGGGTCTAAATTTTTTTAAACACTGTATTATGCTGAGTATTATGACACATCAAATTTTATTGAGCAGTCATTTTTGCAGGAATAGTAATTTTTTCTTTCTCTTATCTATTTGGAGTCTTAGTTTTGCTTTGCTACAAAAATTGTTTCTCACTTTGGCTGCTACAAACTCATTCAGATTCCTACTGCACTGTTTCCTTATATATGTATTTTCATTAAGTTTCTTCCTTTTAACTCACTTATTATTCCTTCATTCATGAGGCTCTTGCCCACAGAAATCTGAAACTCACATCTATCAGAAACACTCAAAACTTCTACATTACCTCATTGCCTTTTTCTCCCAACAATGTCTAAATCATCTATATTAGCCACCCACCATCATAACAAAAACTTTGCTGCACAATAATGAACTTTTTTTTCAAAACACATTTCTAGTTCTTCTCTTCTCCCTGACCATATACTCCCTGCATTTCTGTAGAAAGAAATAAAAAGGGAAATATTGTGCTACTCTTCATATTCTGTTTTGAGATTTTTGCTTCCTTCTCTTTCCTGCACTGGAGGATCAGGTCAGACTACAGATAAAGCAAAAGAAAAAGCATTTTCCATTGGTCCATGCCAATGGAGCCTTTGTATGCCTAAGATGGTCAAGTATATTTTGTAAAAATGAAGCTTTTAGAAATTTTAGCTCATAAGTCCCGGAATGTTTATACTGACCATGACTGGCTGCAGCTATCACAACTGGGATAAAAGCTCATAGGTTTTCCTGGGAATGGCAAATGGAAACCCTCTAACAAAGTAATTTCTGTATGCTTAATCTTATTTTCCTTTTTAAAAGCATGGCTCTGATTTTGTGCTTGTTCTTATCAAACCTCCAACTAATGTTAAAATCACCAGGTCATTAGTTCACTCCCTGTAAAAAAAAAAAAAAAAAAGGACATAATTTGCTCACCACGAAAGCAGGGAGCAGGGGCTTTGGGGTATTTTTGGTTTTGTTTTTTTTTTTTTTTTTTTTTTTTTTTTTTTTTTTTTTTTTTTTTTTTTTTTTTTTTTTTTTTTTTTTTTTTTTTTTTTTTTTTTGTGNTTGGGGTTTTGTTGTTGTTGTTGTGGCTTGTTTTGGGGTTTTTTGTCAGTTTGGATATTTTTAATTAAGGGGTGTGGGCTTTATTTTGCATTTTTTTTCTTCTTTTGTGCAAATCTGTGACCTAACAGGCTATTTGGATTGGAAATAACTCTGCAGGCTAATTTGATTGTGCTTCCTCTGATTTCTTGAATTGGATCATTTACCATTTGCATTTTGTAAAACATTGTTCTGTTACCATAGAAGGAGTTTAATCACTAATTTGTGTATTTACACACCTCAAGTATTTTGCAGGCTGAAAATGTGCTCATAACTAATGTACCAGTTCTTGCCCTGGGAAACTCCATATGGTCTAGGTTCTTATGCTAATTTTAGCAACTATTTTTATGGCACAAGTGGCATTGGTTATAACTGACTAGTTTTTTCTCGTTGCAAATGGTGTCTCCCCAAACAAGTTGGACATGAATGTAGTTACACTGCACCAGCATTCTGCCAGGCTGAAGAGCTATTAACTCAATATTCCCAGCGACCTACCACAACTCTTCTAACCACCGTTTCCAGCTGAAGATGCTGACCTACATATCTCTCCTCATGTGGCTTATGTTATATAAATCAAATCAATTGCCTGCTACAAATTCAGCTACCAGTATTCAATTTCAGTTTTATTACAGCTGTAATCTCACACCTGCCTTCACATGATCCAAATTGGCAAGTTTTGCAGTTGAATTTGGCAATCCTGCTAGCATGCTGCTTTGAAGTGTGATAAAGCAATTTATAAAGCACTTGTTTTATATTCAGATGTATTGCTGTTGGTGTCCTTAAAACATGCTACAAAACTCAGAAGTCTTAAAAAAATCGCAACTTACAGCTCTCAAGCTGAATAAATGCTTTTACTGCGTATCAAAATGCCTGAACTGGTCTGAGCGTGGTAACTACTTGCAGAAGATACAGTCTAAAGGATCAGTAAACCCTATGGAATATAACATTACTCTAAACAATTTAGCCACCAGATTTCCTGAACACCTGATGCAAGCATTGGTTCCATTATTAGAAATGGAAGTATTATCACATAACATATTTAACTGCAGGCAGAATTTTTTTATGGGCCATGTTGCAAGTTTAGCAACTTTGGAAGCAATTCTTTCTCAGGCAGTCAAAATTTTATAGTTTCTATCCTAATCAGAAATTTAAAAGCCTGATATTGGTCTGTTCACAGAATGGTAGGGCTAACTGTGTGACTGGGGAGAATAGAAACACAGTCACCACCCTGCTTCACAAATCCAGCGATGAATAAAAATTAATTAATAAAAGGGGTAAATTAAAGGTGTGCTTTCACACTTGATCACCTTGTATGCATCAACAGAGCCTAACAGAAGAGAAGATAGCTTTGCAGTCTTCATCCTGCAGGTCAGATTAATGTGATTTGGCTTTGTCATTAGCTGTGCTCTTTAAAATTAGAAATACTTGCTTCAGACCTGCTCATATTCAGCCACTTGTGGAGAAAGGAGTGGAATTTATTAACAGTATGAACTTTAACAAAGATGTATCGAAGTATCAAGTCCTGCACCTGGAACAGAATAGCCAAAGAACCCAGTACACCTTGACACCTGCATGGCTGGGGAGCTGCCTTGCTGAAAAGGATGGGGGCTCCTGGTGGACACCAAGCCAACATGAGCCAACAGCACCCTGCAGCAGCAGAAGTAAATCTGATATGGGTTGCATCCCCAGGGGCATTACTAGCAGAGGTAGAGACATGATCATCCCACTGTACTCAGTGCTTGTCAGGCTGCACCTGCAGCACTGCGCCCCATTCTGGTGCCCACAATTCAAGGAAGATGCAGACAGACTGGAGAAGGTCCAAAGGAGCATCATGAAGATGCTCAAAAGACTGGAGAACCTGCCATGTAAGAAAAGATTGAAAGAGTCAGGTTTTTCCCTCTGGAAAAAGACAAGGCCCAGTCACAGTATCACAGTACTTAAAGGGTAGGTACAAAGAGGATGGAGGCTCTCTCTTCACAAGGAGCCACATGGACAAGACAAGGGGCAAAAGATACAAACTGCACCAGGAGAAGTTTCATCTTGGCATAAGAAAGAAATTTCTTAAAGTGAGAACAATCAGTCACTGGAACAACCTCCCCAGGGACACGGTGGATGCCTCCTTGCTGGGGGTTTTAAAGATTCGATTGGGCAGGGTGTTAGTTAACCCCATCTGGGCTTCCTTTCCCACAGTGCCTGAGACCAGATGATCTGCCAGCATTCCATTCAAAGTTGGCTCTTCTGTGGTTCTACTATTAGGTACTTCAGAACATCCTACCTCTCACAGTTATAAAGGATTGGGACTGCTTGATTTCTGTTTCTAAATGAACATTTTCCACCCAATTTTCTGTATTTTTTATTATTTTAAAAGTTTATTTAAAAACCATGATGAATAGAGTTAAAAGAAGAACCTCCTTCAACTTTAACCGTTGCCCACTGTTTTGAGATTTGCATCATTTTCAGTATTGGTGATGTTTCTAAATATCTACTTTTTGAAATTTTCAATATAAGTTCTGTGGTGAAATCAGGAGCATGGGAAACTCTTAATGATCACTTGATTAATTTTCTATTAGAGAAAGCTATTCTTGTCTAATACACTTACACCATTCTGTCTCACATCTGCTAAGAGAAAACAGTGCTGTAGGAGAATTTGACTAACAATCACTTTTAATTTGAAAAAAACCCCAAGCAGCACTATCATGTTTTCTGCAGTAACTTATTTAGCAGTTAAAATAAATTAGAAACATGAGTTTTAGCATTTCAGGCAATATTCAAATAGCGAAAATTAAAATATCATTTTGTTGGACAAAACCATGTTCTCTAACCAAAAAGTCCTAAGGCTCCTTCTGACTTTGTAATTATCTTCTCTGTGGGATATAACAGCTCTGCAAGCAGCCTCTGTAAAACTGCACCTGACATTCAAGTCACAGATTGAACTTTCCTACTCAAACTAAAAGGAAACAGATTATGTTTTAAATTAATTCCATTGTAATATTGGCCTGACAAGTGATGACAGGAGCAATATTTGCACAGAAAATGACAGCTGGAGGAAGGGAGGGAAACCTGTCTGTAACACACAGATCGTGCCATCAGACACAGCTCTCCTAATTTTAATCAAAGGAATCTTGAACTTGAAAACCTTTTATGTCTGGTGGACTCCAATAAACCTGTGCAACTACCCCAAGAAAGGAACTGACTCATTTGTTTGCCTCGGACTCAAATAATTTTTGCTCAGATTCCTTTTTTTCCTTGAATTCTTTGAGGTCAATTAAAAAATGAATGCCTTCCAAACGGACTGATAATTAGTTAACAGTCTCTTCATCACAGGTCCCACAGGGAACATTCATTTACAAGAAGCCCTGACCCTGTTGTCCTTGGGAAGATTTCAGTAATAAGTTACCAAAGCCGAGGCCAAGGCAAACTTGTTCAGACTAAGACTATACAGATGCTAAAGAAAGAACTGAAGTCCCTCGAGTATTCCTAACTAAACTACTAGAAGCAGTACCACTACTCCAGTCCTCAGGATCATTTTATTTTCCAAGCATACACAGTCAGACAAATTGTTTTTTGATAGCACAGTTTGTGAGAAGAATCTTTAGTTACCTCTTGGAGAGTGTATTACTGGTTTTGTGCTCAGTGCCTTGTAGAAAGCAAATGGCAAGGCTGGGATTCAGCACCGATAGCTTCATCATCTCACTGGCTACATGGCTGCAATTTTCTGATTTCAAAGCATGCTCCCACCTGGGAACAAGCAGCTAACTTCCTCTCCCCCTTAACTGATTTTTGCTGTTTATTATGTCCCCTACTATAATAGCAGAAATATCTTATACAGCATCATAGTGAGAGGTAGAATACAAGCAGCACATTGCTTTACCATGACCATAAAACACAATGCAAGCCAGGCTTTTAATTTAATTCACCCTCAGAACAATTTCATGATTAAGATAGCAGGATGAGATTGTACACATTCATGTATTTATAAAGATTTTAAACAAAATTCTTCAAGTAAAACTGAAATCCAAAGATGCGATAGTAGCATGTGGCATATCAGAGACAGATTTCCACTGCTTAGGTCATATACCCACAGAAATACTGTTGCAGTAGGAGAGCATGCTGGATATAGCTTCCCGGGACTAACTGGGTGTGCTGTACTGCCCAAACCAGTCCTTAAGATAGTTATACCATTACTAATATCAAAGGTTAAAGCTGAATGAGATACAGTCATGCCATTTGATTGCACTGTCAAGTGTATTTCAAAGCTGTGCAGATCCCTTGCTAATCACTGTACTGTCATGCATGAAATCCATGCTTCTAAAATACTAAACAACAACTATTCAAGAGTCATCAATCAAAGTGCTCTCCTCTTATTCACATGGCTTCAATCAGCCCAAGGAAACATTTTTGTGCTACCATTAAACAGATTAATCTACGTTTCTGTCTTCTGATTAATAATGACATGCTTTCCTGCAATGCCAGTCACAGAAACAACTCACAAACATGATAAATGTTGAGTTGGTCATAAGTTCACAGGCTGTAATGGATACATCAGTAGTAAGACTTTGGTACTTCTGCCATAAGCTCTTTATTGAAATATTTTTCAGTCTAATCTCTTTCTTAGTTCCTTCAGGAAAAAGAGAGTACAAAAAGGGAGGCTACAATTTATAAAGATCTGAGAGTCGTGTTATCATACTGACTCAAGGTCTACCCATGAAATTCCAAGGCCAGAAATGCTGGCATTTGTCCTTTATTTTCTGTTTGGAACCAACCACTGTGAAAAGCAAAACGCCTCTACCAGCTCCTAAGTATTAACCTTACTGTGACACAAGTTGTAAGGCAAAAAACAAAACTCTTTCTCCAAGTTTCTGTGTCTTTGACTTTATAACGGGGGGGGGAACATTTGTTTGTTTGTTTTTTGTTTTCCCTAGAGAAGCATGCTAAGAATATGTCAACAAGTGTCACGCCCAGAGAAATCACTCAATGCAAGAGAGGCCAAATGCTGCAAAAAATAATATCCTGTTACGCCCATGCAGGAGTTCTGTAGTCTGTGAGCCAAATTTGGTGCAAGTTTATTTGTCCTGGCCTTGGTTCTGCAGATCCAATCGCTGCTACAATGTAAAAAAGTCCACGCTAAAGCCGAGTAAGGTGCTGGAAGTAAAGCACAGACAGAATTGTGAGAGATTCAAGAAGAATCTGACATGGGAAGGTGTAAAACCCTACAGGAAAAAAAGTGACAAACTGGAGGGTGGCAATGAAGCAACAAGGAAAATCAGCTCATTCCCGACCTAAATCATGACTGCATGAACACCCGAGAACTATCAGGTGACTTACCACTGACTGGTAATCAGTCTGTTGCTTAGCCTCATAGCTCACTGGTCCTAGTTGGACATGCTGTGACTCAGGGAGCCCTGACTCTCAGGGGTCACAGTAAAAACTTCCCCAGCTGCTCCTCTTGATCAGCCAAGTGGAAGAAGGTACCACAGTAAGCGGGTGCCTTTTTCTGCAAGTGGCATCTCCTTCAGGTGAGAGAGTCTCAGAACTACAGAAATAAGTACTTAGGCCTTTCCTAAAGGCGCAGAAAAGAATGTTCTATGACTTCCCACAGTAAATCATATACAAGTAAGGAACTCAGACCTTTTTCTGCCCACTCTCATGAAAATCAACACTGCTGAAATGACTCTCCTTCAGTAACAGGGGATACCAGCTGACCCAGGAGGAAGAAGCAGAATACATCCACTGAGAATGTGCCAGTAGAAAATCCTCTCATGAAAGACTTTTTTTTTCTATTGACTGACTGCTTTTAGATTGTTTTGATTCACTTATGTGACAAATATAACTTCACAGAACTGAAAATACCCATGTGTTAAAGTATGCATAAAAATACTCTGAATTACAAAGCTTCTAATTATCACTATGAAACAAAGGTTTCACACTGGATATTGTCAACTATATAATGAGAATAGGAATTCTATATTATTAAAACCATGGATAGGCAAACTTTTGATGGATATGCAAGAAATTCTGAAACATTTTCAATAAATTGTATTTCCTTAGGAATCTCAGGGTTCAGCAGTGAGGACTGACATTCTTGAAATCCTGTTCATTACTGCTTTCAGATTCTCAGCTTCAATAACCAGCTGTCACATCTCGCAGAGCCTGGGCTGGGGTGTCCAGGTCCTCCCATCTTTCAGACAAGCTGGACTCATGGGCATCCTCTGAAGAGGGAGGCAGCTGGTGTGTATGCCTAAAGTTGGCTGTGAGGGGTTGGACTGAAGGTGGTTCAGAAAACAGCACTGGCACTCTTCAGCAGAAGTTGGAAAGTTTTGAAGGGTTCCTGAGCACGGACTGGATGGTTTCTTTCCTGTTACAGGCCCAGTGCTTTCTCAGAGCTTGCCAATTTTGATAACCTCTGAAGTTTCCACATTATAGGAGGTAGAAAGTCTCTTAGCCACTGGTTCAGGTAAAGTTCTCAAGTTTCTGTCCCTTTCCATGTGTATCCAAATGCTATAGCTATATCCCTCAACAAAAAGGAGCTAGCAGCTGATACATATGGTTAGAGAAGCTTGCACCCATGTTTCACAGGGAAAATCCCCTTTTATGCAATGAATCTGTGAGCAAACTAGTTGAATGAGTCAAAAAGAGACAGGATGGGACCCAAAAATTTTGGGTGAGGGCTTGAGCTAATTTTTTAGCCCATTTTCAACAAAGATCCTGGCAGGAAGGATTGTTGCTTTGCTTGACTTTGGGATCCCTCTGCTCTAGAGTGGGATCTGGACTGGCTGCATCAGTGGGCTGGGGTCAAAGGTACGAGGTTCAACAAGGCAAAGTGCTGGGTCCTGCACTTGGGTCCCAACAACCTTCCTCACTGCTACAGAGTGGGGGCAGAGTAGCCAAAAAGCTGCCCATTGGAAAAGGACCTGGGGGTGCTGGTCAACAGTCAGATGAACATGAGCCAGGGTGTGCCCAGGTGGCCGAGAAGGCCGATGGCACCTGGCCTGTATCAGCAGTAGTGTGGCCAGCAGGACCAGGGCAGGGATTGTCCCCCTGTATTCAGCACTGGTGAGGCCTCACCTCAAGTGCTGTGTCCAGTCCTGGGCCCCTCACTACAGGAAAGACATTGAGGGGCTGGAGCGAGTCCAGAGAAGGGCAACAGAACTGATGAAGGGTCTGGAGCACAAGTCCTAGGAGAAGTGGCTGAGGGAGCTGGGGGTGTTTAGCCTGAAGAAAAGGAAGGTCAGGGGAGACCTTATCACTCTCTACAACTGCCTGAAAGGAGCGTGTAACAAGGTGGAGGCTGGTATCTTCTCCCAGGTATCAAGTGACAGAACAAGAGGAAATGGCCTCAACCTGTGCAAGGGCAAGTTTAGCCTGGATACTGGGAAAAATTTCTTCATGGAAAGGGTTATCAAGTCCTGAACAGGCTGCCCAAGGAAATGCTAGAGTTTCCACCCCTGGAGACACCAAAAGGA
Organism: Oriolus oriolus; assembly: GCA_013400235.1. Lineage (NCBI taxonomy): Eukaryota > Metazoa > Chordata > Aves > Passeriformes > Corvidae > Oriolus > Oriolus oriolus. The sequence continues at coordinate 41,220 of VXBT01005589.1, read as the reverse complement.
TGTGCAGGTGTGGCCCTAGGGACATGGCTTACTGGTGGGCTTGGCAGTGTTGAGTTATCAGTTGGTCTCTCTTCATGGTCTTTTCCAACATAATGATTCTGTAATTCTAGCAATGAATTAGAGAAGGGTACTTCAGAGGCCCTGGCAGAGCAGGCAACACATTGTCCTAGACTCTAAGTGGTTTCCGAGCTTGAAGGAGGATGGAGGGCACGTGCATCCCGCACTGCTGATGCCGCAAGCTTGGGAATGTCGGCAGTCCTGCAGTGTAATAGAAAAACCTACTTACAGTATCATGGTGTTTTTTAATCAATATTTTCCAACAGAACACCGTTTACTCTGAAAAAACTTTTAGCTCATTCTAATTAACAGAAACTATGCTTCCATAATATCATCCAGCCACAGTAATCACTGCCAAAAGGAAAAAGCAAGCTTTTTAGCTAGTAGCTTAGCCACAACAATTTCCCTTTTCCGCTATTCCCAACAGTGTTTGAGATCTAATCTACTGTCAGCCCTACAGAGTGGCCTTTTTTGTTTTTTTGTTCATGTGTGACTTTTTGGTTTTGTTTTGTTTTTTTTTCCTGCATTTAGCCACAAAACGAGTCCGAACAATTTCTTTTTTGCTTTTTTTATTATTGTACTTTTGTCAATGCCTTCTATGGGCTGAGACACTTGGTAAGGGTCAGGGTCTTCCAAAATCAATGACTGAATGCTTCTTACTCTTCAGGTGTTTTAATGTTAAAGGTTTGACCTTCATGATTAAAGATCAGCTTGAAAGGAAATCCCTATCTGTGTCCGAAGTCTTCTCTTATGTAATCACATTTTTGAATGGACATTTTTGACTGTGTAGATTAAAAGGCTTCTGTGCACTTTTGTAGACTTAATCAAAGCATTTAAACATAGAAGAATAAAGTAATAAGCTATACTTGTTCAGTCATTCCTTTAGAGAACTACTTTTACCTTCATAATATACCTTTTTTGGGCCCATTTCTTCAGTACAATCACAGCTTTTGAATGGCAGCAGTGACCAGCCTCCCACTAATCTGTGGTTATTTTACAAGCCATACTTTTTAAAAAAACCTCTTGAAATAATGACCAAAAAATTTTTTTTAAAAATTCATTTATTGAAAGAGCATCATCTTCAGGCACTGTATTTTCCTAAGAGAAGCTTAATAATTCTTCTTCATTATGATTAAATGGGCCATTTCCTATAAAGACTACTAGGCACCCTTTGGTACTATTTACTCTGTGTACTTTGGCCGACATAACATGGACAGATACTATCCAAAGTGAGCACTTGTCTCATGGAGAAAACCCTTTGCAGATCTATAGCAGACTGAGCCACGAAGAAAGTTGGCAAAGACTATGTCAGAGTCCTTTGTGCTTTTTGCCTTTAGTATAAACAAGACTATAAGGCATCTGTCTAAATTCAGATCACCTTGAATACATTCCTGTCTTGGTTCCTTCTCTCAGAAACTACTCAGAATAAAGCATTCCCTGGCCTCTGCTGCATGGATGGAGCCAAATGAAGGTATCACAGTAATGACAGGCAAAAGTGTAAGGAAGTCTCTGGGCATGTCTGTACGAACCTCAAATGACTGCCCACCTTATCCCCAAAAAAGGTTAAAAAACAACTATAAAATTCATAAAGCCATGCAAGGCAGCATTGCAGATGTAGATACGATGTTTCCAGGTTTTATTATTATCTCTGAAGGTGTAAATGTAAGGATTTCTTATTCCCTATAGAAGGGCCTTGGGTGACACAGTTTGAATTTGCCTTCCTTTATTCCCTCCCTCCACTCTCCTCTGCCTTCGAGGGAGCCCTGTGGCCCTGCCAAGGGGCTCTGTGATTGTGCTGCTCTCCCTGGCCCAATGGAGAAGTGCCATCTGAGCAAAAGTGGTGCTCATTTGCACCCATAATAGGGAGTGACTGTGATTATCTACAGAATCTCTGCAAACAGCAAGAATAAATCTGTAAAATAAAAGCTAGGTCAACATGCACATAATTCCAACATGAAACATGTACATTTAGGAAAGAGTAATATTTTGGGATTTTTTTTTCTATAAACTATGAACTATATTTCAACCCTGGGCTCAACAGCAGCAGTAGTAAATATATTACAGCACTTTCTGGTGCTCTGTTGGACTAATGTATGCCTAAAATCTTGTGCCTGGAATATTTTGCTTTTTTTCACCTTGGCAAAAGAACTTGTAAAGAAGAAAACAGTTCTAGGCAGTACCCTTTTCTTTAAATATTAGTTACTAGTAATTTCAATAGTCTATAAAGTTGACATTTTCAGCAATAGTATTGACTTTAATTGTCCTTACAATTATTTAAAATAGGAAATGTCCTAATAAAATTCACATTATCCTTTTCCTTATCACTGTCTTTATTGATTATCAAAACTAAGTAATATATATTTTACTTTCCTTGTATACCACAAATAGAGTTATAAAAGATGACTGACAAGTTTCAGTTGAGGAATACATCTAGTAAACTATACGTGGAAAAACATTAAATTGTCTTTCCCAGCCTTCCCAGAGTAACTGTCTGCAAGTAAAGGTAATGTCTGCAATTACCAAGGAGAAAAAAAAATAGTTATGTGGTAAAATGTGCAAAGCATCTAAAAGAAGAGCTCCACTCACTGTCACTTCTACATGTATTTTAAGTTACTGCACAACTGTGTCACAATTCTTGAGTGTCAACCTGCAAAGTCTCTCTTTCCTGGTTTGATTCATGGGCAGTAAGGAGAACCAGGAGATTTCTCTGAGGTGGTGATTTACACAATCAAACTGGAAGTAGTATGGGCAAATTATGAACATTTGCACAACACTGTACAGGAAATTAAAAGCACAGAGTGAAAAAAAAATTTTATGCTCGTGAAAATGTTGAAAGCCATTCTCACAAAAATTGGAGTGGTTTGGCTGCTTCTGTGACAAAAAGTATCAAGATAGGTCTGCTTATAGAGGGTTTATGAGATAAGGCAACAAATCATGTTCTGCAAAAGAAGTCATCGGCAAACAAGTCAGAATGGTTAATGAAAAAGTCATATACGAAATATACACACCTGCCAGTAAATAACCTCTTCACTGAGCCGGCACTTTTCTAAATTACAAATTAGGGATTCATGATCCTAATAAATACAATATACTACCGGCTGACAAGTTTCACAGCATTTTATGTTTCTGAAGGAGATTTATAGGTTTATAATGAGGAACAATATAATGCAGGTGGCTATTAACTTCACTAAAAGCTATGTGCAAAAAGGGAAAAGCAAATCCTTTACATCTTGATTAAACAAAAAATACCAAAGCTTTTTGTTGATATTTTTTCTTGTGTACTGTTTTCTAATTAAAAGAAGTCCCTATTTCAAGGTGATTTCTAAGCAGTGTAATTAATGTGGTGCAGTTCACAAATTGCATAATGAGTACTGTGTTTAATGAATATTCTTTTAAAGTTTATGGCTGTTTTCTACATCCATTCAGCAACAGCAGTTGCTGAACAGCAACAGTAGTTTTGAGCACTTGTTGCAGATGTTTCCAACCATTTTCTGCCAAATGCAAATTCAGCTACTTGAGTGATTGAATTATCAATGCCAGTCTTAGCTGATACTACTGTTAAAAGATTAATGTCCTAAAGGGAGAATCACATTACTACTTGCATTCTTTTAACATCACTTTAGGAACACTCTAAATCCCTTTCCACAGAACAGAATGTTTTCTAAAAGCAATATAGCACATTCAAATAGATTTGGCCTTCCTCACAATATGATTACAAAGTATCAAGAGCTGCGGTGGGTTGACCCTGGCTGGATGACAGACACCCTCCAATCCTGCTCTATCACTCCTTTCCACAAGTGGACAGGGAGGGTTTATGAGTTGAGGTAAGGACAGGACTCACTGATTCCCAGTATGGGCAAAACAGACTCAACTTGGGGATGTTAACTCAATTTATTGCTAATAAAATCAGAGCAGGTTAGTGACAAGTGAAATAAATCTTAAAAACATCTTCCCCATACCTCTCGCTCCTTCCCAGCTCTACCTCCTCCCCGCAGCAGTGCAGGGAGATGGGTCTGGAGATCCCTGCCAGGCCCCTGCTCCAGCGCGGGCCTCCCACAGGGTCACAACCCTCTTTCGGGCAGCCAGAGGCATCTTCTGGGCATCCAGTGTCGGTCTCCTCCACGGGCTGGAGGTGGATCTCTATCCCCATGGACCCCCATGGACTGCAGGGGCACAGCTGCTTCACCATGGTCTGTACCACGGGCTGCAGGGGAATCTCAGCTCCAGCACCTGGAGCACCTCCTGCCTCTCCTTCTGCACTGACCTTGGTGTCTGCAGAGATCTTCCTCTCCCGTGTGCTCAGCCCGCTCTTCTCTGGCCACAATTACCTCTGCACAATAACTTTTTTTCCCCTTCCTTAATATACAGAGGTGCTACCACCATTCCTGATTGGCCCAGCCTTGGCCAGTGGCATATCTGTCCTGGAGCTGGCTGGCATTGGGTCTGCTGGACATGGGGGAAGCTTCCGGCAGCTTCTCGCAGAAACCACCCCTGTAGCAGCCCTGCTACCAAAACCTGCCCATGCAAACACAACACAAAAGTTAAATTCTGTCTTAGTGAGGTTATCATACAAAATGAATGCTGGATAGTCTCAGACCAAGTTCTAAAACGACACGAAAACTAATTAAAAACAAGTCACAAAACAGCCATCTAGGCTACCCCTTGTTGTCATTTAATAATTCACTATTATCTGAAAACTCATAAAGTAACTACCACAGGATAACATTACTTCCTAAAAAATGAAAGCTACCCACAACATCCAACATAAACTCTTAAATGATGATGATGATGATGGTGACGACATTGATAAATTCTGCAATAACTTCTGCATCTGAAAGTACCACTAAACTCTATGTGATGACTTACACACCTGAAGTCCTTCATCCATAAAAACTGCCAGCATTAAAATTCATTAGGACAAGCTGCTGGAGAGCATATTTTTTATTGATATTGGAGGATTAAGTTTATAACTGAATTATTACTGATCATTTATTGACTGCTGAATTATTTTTTTTCCTTTTATACAGCTCCAAAAATACAGGATGATTTGGGTATGATCATGAGCTTCACACTCATGATTTGGACAAACAGGATCGAAAATGAATCAGACATGCTGGCTTATAGTTAAAGTTGCATTTGGTACACAATGAAGTTGTATGATTCATGTATCAAATGACTATAGTCCTTGATTCAACCTTTCCCTATTATAACCTATAAATGTGAGACTACTTACTCATAATCAGATGGTAAATTCAGCTGAGACAACCTTAAAGTATTGATATCTAGGATATCTAAGTAAACAGCAAATTAAGCACCTTCACTGTCACCTTTCTTCAAATGATACTTAAGACAAACTTCCAGAGCAAGAAACTGGAAATCCTGTGTGATCAGCTTCCTGCTGAAGTTCCTAAAACAATCTGAAACTATTATTACTATTACTACTACCATAAAATTCTGTTAAAAAGACTTTATAAAATGGTAATCATATAATAATAATAACTTAGGCATATATGCTAGTGACAGAATCTTAAAAGGTCCCACAATAATTCTAAGTTGATTTGCACTATATTAGATCTACGAAGATGAAGTAAGTAATGCAAAAATAGATTTAAAGCGTTAACCAATCTGTCTTCTTCAGGAATGAATTCCAGAGTGAAGATATGAACTGAGCTCCCTGCATTTTTAAAGGTAGATGCTGCATACTTCATGTCAAGCTGCAGATCTGTGAGTACAGGCTGCAAAGCGAAGCAGCAGGCAGTGATTTAATGCTAATTTGATGAATCATTCAGAGTCGAGACAGCATCTAAGACTTGTTTGACAAGACACACTCAAATTGTGTCAGTTATTTTATGAGCAAATCAGGTCTCTGAATGTTGCAGAATTTCCTTTACAAGGGGCTGTATCATCAGAACAGATTAATTGGATAAAAGTAGAAGTACTACAGGGAACGACATCCACACTGGTGAAAGTGGGATGGATCAAAGAAACACAATGGAATCATGACGCCCCTGAGTGACTACATCTTACTTTATTAAATGTTCCTTTAGCATGGCATGATCATTTTTGCACTTTATTTCTGCTGCTCAGAACTGAACTAAGTTCAACCACTTTGTTTCACAGAGTCAAGATAATATAATCTTCAGTTCTGATCTGCCTAAATTGCCCTTTTCCAAGTTTGAATGATCCCACAGTCCTAAAAAAAAATGCAGTCAAACTTGTCATATTTTCTTTACTTACTCACTTACTCAATGCATACGTTTGCATAACTATGAGGCTCATTTGTGACCCAGGACCGGACTGCAGCCCTTAGATTGTCTCAGTTTGATTTTAGATAGTGTAATTAAATTGTCAAACAAAGGTCTAGTTCTTTTGAAATATGAGGAGGAAATGTAGACTGAAAGAAAGGGAAATGAAAAGAGAGAGACAGTCAAAGTATATTAATAATGAGGGTATAAATAATGTAACATTTGTCCAGAAAGAACCATATCATTGCTATTTTAATTTTCATAAGCTCTTAACTAAAATAGAATATAAAAGCAAATCACACTAATTATTTAGACAGAACAAAACCTCACATTATTTCAGATGCTTTTAACTGAAATAATTTCACCAATAATGTCACCTGGAAAAACACACCAATAATGCCACAACATTACCCTATTACAGAACCACAGGAGAATGAAGGTTAAGGAATATGAACTGTGGGATCCAGCAGGCAGCTTCCGCTTCAAAAGAGGCAGAGTAACGTAAGAATGAGCTTGACTATGCCACATGCTTTGGGGCTACAAATTAGCCCCTCTGGTAGGCAGTTTTCTGGTTCAGCCAGGCAGGCAGGCAGAAAACATCTCTAGGTCTTCTACATCTTCCTGATTCAGACATGGTTCTTAAGAAAGTGCGATCCAGTGTAAGGCCGAATGGTTTGGATCTTAAAGAAGCTTTTTAGAGTTGGAGATCTCCAGGAAGCGACAGTTGTCCCTCCTGCAGGTTCACTCTGCAACACCCATGCCCACAAACACAGTGTAGCTGGTAGTTACGCTTTCAAGATTCTGCCCAATGTTGCACAGCTTTGCTGTGAATGCAATACATTGCTATTTTTCCACAGAACCCTTGATTCTACAGCAACTTTGAAGAGGTTATGTCAATTAGCATTTTTTTTTCCATGCCAAAACCCAGCCAAAACAGGATAACAGCAAGCTTGTATAGCTGCATACGGGTGACAAACCAGACATATGGAGTGTGAAAAAGAGAAGTGAAATCATTGAAGAGCTAGCAGACAACTCTTCAAACAAAATTTAGCCTTTTTTTTGAAACAATGAAAAGTAAAAAATGTGGTGATATTTTTCTAGATGTAATCTGTAGCATCCCAGATTTCTATAATTCATTTAAACAATCTCATTCAGGTATTTTGACTTTACTGACTGATTTTTGTGCCTTAAATTGCACTTATATCTGTACTGGTATTTGTCAGTGTACCACAATAACAAAGCCAAATACATACAACCTCAAATATACTATAAAGTCTTCATATACTGTCTTCCTTATTCAAATTGTCCTACGTACATATGCCTTCAATCTTCAAAACTGACTATTCAGTCTCACTGAAATCTGCTACATGGACTAAGTTCAAGGACAATTAGCGGTTTAAAATTGATAGTTACCTAAGGGTAGCAAGCTGAAACTTTTAAAATATGAATTAAAGCTCAATTTTAGACAGACACTTGGAAAAAAAAATGTATCTCCACACACTCCTCAAGCAACTGAGCTGTTAAATTACAGTTGAAGCAACTATGTCTTCATAAAAGCTGTGGGTAAAAACACTACAGTTCATCATACAGTATTTAAAAATAATACACTTAAGTACTGCTGCGAACTAAAAAATGCTTTTCCATGATCATAATCTTATGCCTCTCTAGAAATTAAAATAAATTTAGGAGTCTTCATCAGTCCATGGTAAGGACAGTGTCTTAACAAGATGCAAAGATTTACATGCTGTTGTCCTGGTTTCAGTATTATGTTGTTGCAGAAACCTTCAGGGGACAATGTTGCCTAGGATGCTTTACTCACAAACTAAATTAAAATGCTTTTAAGTTTCACCAAGGATTGATGGGAGAAAATAAAGAGGTATTTTGCTTATCAGTGCACTAACTTTTTTTACTGAGTAATATTTAATGCAAATAGAAAGAAAAGAGTTTTCTGGTCTGTATCTTCTGTTCAGTTCAATTCTGTAGAACAGACTTCAGATACAATGATTGGCAGGACTCACTTGAAAACCTGAAAGACCTGAAAGACTGAAAACCTTTTTCTCTTACCAGTTTTCAAGATCTGCAACTTTATGAAACATCTTCTGCACAAATATTTTCCATATGCAGTTTGTTTCTTATGCCACCTTGGAAAAGCTGCCTTTCTGACTCATAGTGCTGTTTTCATTTCTCTTTCAGAAAACAGCCAACAGTTTGTATATTCACTTGGGATTGGTCTGCAATTCACTCTAAGCAATACATTTAAATAACAGGGAGATCTGAACATTTTAAATTCTTTTTCAACTTTTTTATATCTGACTAAAATGAGCTGTCTATTAGAGTGGTAGTCTACTGGGCTCACCTCTATCCATGTTATGTGTCTTATAAATATTCAGAAACTTGTTTTGATGTTGAAAATTATTTTATTGTTTTTGTATTATCTCACTGTCCTTGAAACAAAAGAGTGCATCATACTTGCAAAGTTTTCACATATTGTCTACCCAAAGTAGACAATTCACTACACATTAGAGGACCTGGATGATTTCAATTGAATTGATAGGTAAATCTCAGAAGTGTGTAGATAAAAGATTAGTTGGGTGTTTTTTGGAAACAGAGTCTTAAATGATAAACTTGTACCTATGAGGACTTGCATCTTCATAGAGCAAAGTGCAAAGATTCATGTCAAAGCATTTTTGTCAAGAATAGAAGTGCAAGAAAGTACAGGCCAATACTGGTCCAAAGTTAGTTTAAAAAAAATTAGAAAGTTGAAGATATTTTCAGTTTGCAGTGTATTAAAATGGGTATTTAAGTTATTTTTAATTGTAAAATAAAAAATAAAAACCACATAATTTTTCAATATAATTTCCTTCAGGCACTTAAACGTGTTACAATAAAGCCTACTTACTTTGTATTTACTGCAAATTCCTTCACTAGAAGGAAGATTTTGATAAACATTCAGGAAGAAAGCAATGGTAGGGGGAAAAAAAAAGAGCATCTAAATATACTAAAATTAAAATTTAAATATGCAAAACATGCTATCAGCAAGGAAGCTAATGAGGGACTATTTGTTCTACTTCTTTTAAAACATATCTAAAAGGAAACTTATATTGCCCAGCTTGAATATACAGCACTTGAGAAGATTATGATTTCATTTCATGATGGTTCATGAGCCTATACAATTCATGAGGTACTTGAGTACATTTTTTCTCTGTGAACACTCTCAACAAACACTCAAACATATGCACCTCCTGCTAGTTAGAAGAAGAGAAGAACACCTGCCCAAATATAGTGCAAGAGTACTGTGGGGAACCCCACACAGTTTAAGAAGTTCCCAAAGCTTCCTTGACATTCCTTTCCTGGATTGGGAATCCTGCTAGATCACCAGTTACTGTCTAACTACTAAATTATGTCTCAGTCACTACATGGAAAAAATACATTTGTGTTGTCATTTTGACAACGAGTTCTGTAAAAAATTTTACGCAACGTTTTTCATTTCATGTATTTCTCCCTGTAAATTACATGTGCTAACCTTGATATAAAGCTTAGCAGAAAAGTGGAGACTTGCTGTTAGAGTTACACAGGAATAAGTAAATTTATTTTCTGAGACTTGCTCTTTCTCAGGAATCAGGTGATTGTTCATGTATTTATTTACACTGTTATGTTAAGAATACAGAATTACAAATGTCCAAATTTAATGTGAGCAAATTTGCACTACAAATGCAAAGTACTGGCATCTGAGAGAAACCTACATATGTTCTTTCAGTTCGTAAGTGTTTACATGCAAACCTGGATATTCTCAGAAGAACAGAAAGTTCTGTCAGTGGTAAACTGCTGGCATTTCCTAGGCACAGTGGTGCATAGCTGGCTCGTCATCTAACAGCACAGAAAGAGACAGTGAAGACCAAAAACCTGTTTATTCAGTAGATGATAAAAAAGAAAAGAGACAATACCATAAGGCAAATGTATTTGTGGCAATAAATAGCACTCTACCGACATGTTTAGGTTTTGGTTTTGAAGGATGTACTCACTGTTTTGACAATATAGGATAAATTGTATAAATGAAAATGATGAAAAGAAAGCAAGACACATGGGAAAAATGCTAAAAATATCATTCCTCCCAAATAAATAAATTTAAGGTAGATGCTAGTTACTGTGTGCTAATCCAATGGAAACATAAAATACTCCTCTTGAGACCTATGTGAAATTATATTTAGACAGTCATAAAAAAATTGAGAACAATATTTTGTCTTCACTCATCTGGTATAAGTTTCACTATAAATAAATTTTTAACATTTATTTTGTTAAGTTAAAAATTTAAATAAGTCAGTTAAGACCATTTCACGGGTTGCCTCTCTGATCTTACATAAACCCCAAAATTTTTGTATTTCCCTTGACTTTTTTGTTTTAAATGGGAAAAGTTCTTCTGCTTGGTGCAATACTACTCCCAAGTCAGATCTCTTACTGATACTGTTTAATTTATTTTACTTAACTTGCATTTCCTTAACAGATGTGAAGCCAACTTTGCTTCCACTAAAGTCAATGGTACGTTGGCACTAATTCCCAACATCAAAAATAAGAGTTACAGTGTAACTTCAAGCAACTTTTGGGAGTAATTTGAAATTATTTATATTTTGTATTTTTTTGGTACATGGCCATTTTTTCCCATTAAATATTTTATTTTCTTTTCAAAAGCTTAACTTCATCTTCTTTTATGCAAAACATGGTAAATTACAGATGTTTACTGACAGATTATATAGAAAAAGACAGCCCAATGTCCAATTTCTTTTCTAAGCCCTGTTTTGAAACAGTATGTATGATGATATGTTAAAAGTCTACCTCACTGCTTCTAAGTATATCTCACTGTCAATACTGTTTAAATATCGATCTAAAAATGTATTTTCTTATATTAGACTTCTTGTGGTAGATCAGTGCAGAGCAGTCTGCACATAGCACTTGACTGAAAATTAAATGTTCTTATCCACAAATTTGTACTATCCCAACATAAGCCAATGCCTCTCTGGTGTTATAGATTAGGACTTTGAGTGTTGATGATGGAGCTTTATAGCCACACTGCAATATGCTGGAGGAACTGGTTTTTTTGACAGAATATTTTGAAAATTTATGGCTAATTGTATAATTAACTTCTGAATATTTAGGACTTTTCATCAAAAAGTTTGTGAAGTATTAAGATTACTGCAACAATATTTTAAAATTAAAAACCATACACACATTCTAAAACTACTTTTATATAGCTATCAGTTACCTTCTAAAATCTCCTCCTCCTCTGCCTGCCAAGAAATAAAATACCATCCATGCTAGCCAAAGGTTTTGTGTAACAGTGTTGTTCCTGATTATTGATTGTTAGTTACAAAGAAATCACAACATGTCATATATGATAAAAGAGTTTAACAAAAATCTCCATTGGACGAGGGGAAAAAAGTACTTTGGATAATATTGCAAACTGTGATTTTAAACATTTTAGTACATATGTTGTTAAGTGGCACTGATTATTACAGAATAAAATATTTATTTTACTGCAAAAACAGTCTCTGGGAACCTGCATATTTAATACTTTCTTTGCAATATGGTATTTTCTCTTTATGAAGCATGCTTCTACATTGTCTTTAAAAAGCTGACTAAGAAAAAAGTGTCCTCTTACGTGGCATAAATATAGAAAGCACATTTTTACATCTCTCAGGTTTGTGCTTTGATTTTTCAGGTAAAAGAAAATGTTCCACAGGCTTGGAAGTTGAATCCTCTACCTGACACTTTGCCCAATTTTGTATTTGCATCTAGAACTCACCACTAAACAGTGCCATTAGTTGCATATGAGGGCATTAGAAACAAACAAAAAAAAATATTACAAAATTGCAAAACACTTTTTTCTTTTCCTGACCCAGTTCTAAGTACTTGTAGAAAAGGACAAACTGAAAATTCCCTTCTCAAACTACATCTGAGCAATGCTTTCCTCCATGGTCTCTCATAAGGATGCAGAATATAGGTGTAGAATTACCCTATTAAGCTTCATCTACACTTTAAACCGATCCCTCAGATTACTTTCTATTTCATTGTGAATCAACAAACATGTTTTCCTAAAACCAGTGAGATAGATACTCTTCTCCAGAGCATCATAATTGCCCTATCAGTTGAGATTAGTGCATTGCAATTCTCAGTTTTTATCAAGAGAAATACTTTAATAACCTCCTGTCATGGTTTAACCCCAGGCAGCATCTAAGCCCCAGACAGCTGCTTGTTCACTCCACCACCAGTGAGACCGGGGAGAGAAGAGGAAGGGTAAAAGCAAGAGAACTCATGGGTTGAGATAAAGACAGTTTAATAGGAAAAACAAAAGCCACGCAGGCAAGCAAAGCAAAACAAGGAATCAATTTGGCCCAGGAAAGCGCGGCCCCATCACTTGTAACATGGGAAGACAAAACTCCCATCACTCCAAATGCTTCCCATTTTTCATTCTTCCCCACACTTTACATACTGATGTATGATGCCATACAGTCTGGAATATCCCTTTGGTCAGTTTGGGTCACCTGTCCTGGATGTGTCTCCTCCCAGCCTCCCGAGCACCCCTAGTCTCCACACCAATGTGGCAGTAGGAAAAGCAGAAAAGGCCTTGGCTCTGTGTAACCCCTGCTCAGCAATGACAAAAATATCTCTACATTATCAACATTGTGTTCAGCACAAATACAAAACGTAGTCCCACACCAGCCATGGTGAAGAAAATTAACTCTACCTCAGCCAAAGCCAGCACACCTCCCTAAATCCAAGAGAAAGTACCTGCTAGTTGCAGGCAAGTAGTAGGTATGTGCAACTTTTTCTTTCTTGCTTCCAGAATACTGAAGGATGTAAGTTATCAACTCAGAGAACTTTTTTTAACCACAGAAGGTCGAGTAACAGCTACAAGTAAAGAAAATAAGCATAGCCTTTTATGAATGGCAGAGAAACAGCCAGCAGCAGCTAAAACAGTGAAGCAGCAGCACTGTCAAAAACATCACTATCTGTGCTGATGTCCTTAAAATTGCAGAATCAGTGTCTGTCTCCAAGAGAAACCTCTCCCTATTTGTTGGTTGGACCTGTAGACAGCTAATACTTCTCCAATATGCTTCATTCATGCTTTGAACAAAGGACATTGGTACAGGAACAAGAATACTGAAGTTTAGTTGCAAGCCTTCTACTCCGATCTCCACTCTTCAGAAATCCACAAAATTGCATATTTGCTATTGTTAATTAAACAGCAGATGTAGTTGGTTTTAAAACACACATCACTTTTGGGATGAAGAGGTCAAGGAGAAGTCAAAAGAAATGTGTAGGCAGGCTCAAATGCATTTTTACATGGATTGTTCTCTACCTCTGATGTGTGTATTTTCCACTAACACAAATGCAGTAGACTTCAACTTGATTTATTGTTTTGATTTATAGTCAGGAACTTCTCATCTAGTTTTCACCCTGAGCTCCACACATGCCCTGGACAGGTCTACAAAGAGATCTTGCACAGTGTTTTCAGCTTTTAAAAAATTTAGTTAATAAAGATACCATTCAGCGCAATTTATTCTCCATTGCAGAAGACCGGTCTTTCCTTACGGAGTATCATTGTCTGCCACACTGATACTTACAAGCAGATGAGGAATCTTAGGTTTTGGGGGTGTTTGGCAGAGCTTGAGCTAATGGTCTTCAAACTTTATAGCATCTTTCAACCGTACAATAAATCTCAATTCTGAGTGCCTCAGATGGATTTCAGGGATTTAAGATATTGTAAGGTAAATGTTTTTCCTTTATTTATGATTTTTCTAAGAGAGTTTTTCTACATGCATCTTGCTGCTTTGGGGAAGCTGAACTAAACCAAATAGATTTGTGCAGTCATTTAACTCTTCCCATCAATAAGTGCTCTACTGAACAATGGGGATTTTGCTTTCATCAATATCCAAACCAGTCTGGATATTACAAGCACTATTCCCTTTGCATCCAGTCTTTTATTATAATCTTCAGCTTCACATGATGATGATATCATAGATGTAATCTGAATTCCTCTTTCATTACAGAAATATGTGTTTCTTGAGGGGTGCATGGATGTATACCTATATGTGTGAGCCTGTGTGTCTGTGTGTCTTTAACCATGTGTATGTGTATATGCTCTAATTAAACTCGAATTTCATATGTAAGATTTTGGTAATTCTATCGTTAAGGTTTTTAAAGAAGCCTGAAATTGGTAAGTTTTCCAGTAGAAGGAGGCAGAAAACTGCTCCATTAAGCACTGTTTGCAGATGATAATCGGTTCACCATATCATCAATTTCTCATTACCACTATTAAAAGTTTTTAGGTCTAATTAGGGCAATAATAAGCACATTGAAAGATACTTGCTTATTCCGTGCTTCTCATTCATTACTAAAAGAACAAAATGTAATTCCATGATGGATTCAAGCTCATTGCCAATCATTTTTCTGTACTAATACTGTCAAAAGTCAAGTTGAGTAACAGAATTTTGACTATCAAAAAGATTAAGTAATATTAGAGACTCAAAACTACTTAAGAGACAAACAGAATTATAGGAAATATATTTATATTTAAAAAGGTTTGATTGCTCATTACTGAAAACATTCCTCTGTACCCAGAAGAAAATTCTACTGGTAGCATTTTTGTGCTCAGCTTAAATTGCAAAATTAAATTATATAAGCACTTTAACTCACCAGCTGTAGCTGCCAGTTAAAGCTGCTGGTTAAAGTAGGTAAAACCCAGGTTTCATACTACTGACACAGGGCTTACCTTTCTGATTAAAGCTTTCAGGCTTGGGTTTTTTCAGTAAGATTCAATTAACTTAAATTTAAAAAGGACTTTAGATAAAATAGAACAAAAAAAGGTGTTTGTGAATTAAAAAAACACATCCTTCCTTTTCAACTTTTTCTACAGAAAAAATAATTTCCCAAGATACCAGATGTATCTTTCACTATTGTGATTTTGTATGTTGTGGCTTTTTTCCTCCAAATAATACATTTTTCAAGTAGTGCAAAACAATTAGTGCAGATGATTGGTTTATTTTATAGTTCTCACCTGACAGCTCCAGCAAACTACTCTGAAGACCTTTGTTAAGGCTTTTTTTTGTTGTTGTTTTCACTTAAAGGATTTGATTTCACCTTTTCTCTCCTTCATAGTACTTTGAACTTCCCTTCTGAGATCACTGAAAAAAACAGCTTTTCCCTCAAGAGAAAAACATGTTATGCAAAACTTCTCCCCTTCTTATTAGCACTATGTTAACTAGAAACCTACAGGGGAGGTTCTCAAGTAGTCTAGATTCCATTTAAATGGAAAAAAGATTTGTTGAAAGTTTACCATTTTAACTGTAGATTGTCTACAGGATATCAAGTATATCAAAGATCATGCTTTAATGCAGGAACACTGTATTTTCTTATTTGGCCACTGAACAAGAGAAATAATAGTTTTCCTTTATTCATTCATTTTATTTCTCTGGTGGGTTTTTTTCCACAGCATGAATGATTCCCAGGTTAGATCAAACCTGTCATGCAGTTTTCACTGACCTACATACCTACTTTTACTGAAGTAAATGTTTGACAACAACAACTTCATAATCATACTCATCATTGAGGTGTTGGACAGATTCACTTGCAGTGAACCTTTGGAATTGGTGAACCTTTAGTTTCTCATTCTTTGCCACAGAAAACCAGAAATACAGTTGTTCAGCCATGGTAATATTGTGATCATTTTTAGGCATCTCATTCACATAAGCATGCATTAAAAAACCAAGAATTCTTGATTTCCAGTGATCAACAATTTGCTACTAACTCTTGATATCTGCAAATGATAATGTTCCTGCCATGGGTCCTATAAAAAAGGTTAATATTGGTACACAGAGAAATAGGAATATGGTAATTTGGTTTATTTTCCTTAATGAGGGTATTTATCTCTTTGCACAATATGCCAAACAAGATAACTTCCTCTGAAAGAGTCAAAGAATGAGACTGCTCCTTGAAGTTTGTACTGAAATGTTCTTTTAAAATGATAGCTGAAGACTACTATTCCAAAAATTGCTGTCAGTAAAAACTGAGATTTTCATCATAGATGAATTAGTGTAACGATTAAAAATATTACTAATTACAGCTATTTTTTTTGCCATTTGTATTACAGTTTGAAACTCTTCAAGTTATTATTTAGATTATAAATTTTTGAGACAGCAGTTATCACCAAACTTTCAACTTCCTACTGCTCCCACATTTAGAAAAAAGCTACAACCCTGCACGTTTCAAAACTCATACATGTTATAAAACGAGAATTTCAATCCAAATAATTCCTTTCAAATCTTTAATTAAAAAGTTTGCTTGAATCACCACAATGGAGATGTAATAAGGCTGTGCAACAAAGTATTAAGAGTAGGAAATATTCATCAACACTAATCACTTGCTGTAAATTTTTTGTCAACCATGAGCATGGTCTGAAACATAGTAGTTGGTAGGAACAAAACAAACCGTGACTGCAGGGATTTGGGGCTCTTCTGCCCATCACGTCAGCAAGCCCATCTGCTGGTGGGCTGGTTTGGAACTGCTCTTTGAAGCTGCTGAGAAGTGTCACTGGTTATAACTGCTCTGAGCACTGCAGGGCATGGCTGCGAATGGCTGCACTTCCAAAGCAGGGCTGAAAGACCAGACACACATCACCCCGTTCCGTCCTGCAAGCTCCATGACACTGGTTTTCTAAATAAAATGCTATAATAGCCATACACTATTTCATGATCTTGAGTGCTAGCTATGCTTCAATTTTGCTGCAAACTTGACTCTCCTGAAAGACATTTTGAAAATAATTATGTAAACCCAAAAGTTTAAAAAGGAAAAAAGTCTGACTCTTGTATCAAGGGTTTTTTGCTTGGTAGGAAAATGAAACTCATCTATACCGTTTCACGTCTAGATTTTGTAAGTATTCTGTATATGTAAGGCAATGAAAAATATAATTTTGACTAATTATTCTTGACATTTTGAAATTATGAAAATACTGAACTTCAAAAGAAATTTTGCTTATGCATACACCATGTGGTATCCTTAATGAGGATGAATATGTAATTGTACAGCACAATAACTTAATAATTATTTTGTAATTAGAAGGTCTACTCCTCTGATGACTTGTACTTACACTGAACACATAATTAGATGCAATGTAATTGATTACATAAAATAACAGAAACTGAAAAGATTAATGTTGAGAAGTAGATAAAATAAAAAAATATGCATTTGAAACTACACTGCTTTTTTTAAAAGAATAGTTTCAATGGTTACCCTAAGATTTGCATTGGTTTTATGCCGAAGTTTGTGTTTAAAGTCTTTTTTGTACAGTGAGATAACTCATTCATCACATCATGAACTTTTCTTATTATTATCAGGTTAAATTAGGATATCCCCTCACTGACCCCCTTCTCTTTTGCCATACCCTGCCCCTCCAAATACTTGAGCTGTCCATCTAAGATGATAGCCTGACTATTACAAGTAGATTTTTTCCATTCCAAGCACAGGGAAAAAAGGCAGCTGTTGCCCACAGGCCCCCTTGAGAGAGGGATTTCTGGTCTCCACATAGCTCTGTTGCATGGACATTTTTGTGCTGTGACAGCAAATACGGCTGCTCTGTGCGCCACTTTTGGACAGTGAGCACGTGGCCGTTAAGGAAGGATTCTGTCCATAAGGACGTACTGTTCTATACCCTGAAGTGGTGACAACTACAGGTGGATGTCTCTATGGCAGCAGGATAGCTGGTGCCTCTGTGGATCTTCTCTAAGACATCTATCTACTCCTACAGCTCCCTCTAGTCTTTCTCACTTCTTTCTTCCTGCATACACTTTTTTTAGATGTTCCATAGCCACTTTTCTGAAAACAAATGAGGTCTGGGGTAACACTCTCTTCCAGAATAGCAATGTATTTAGCCCTAATTTGATGTCCTGATTTTCTGTTTTGGGGATGTTTTCTAGTCTCAGATAATAATAGTTCTTTACAACTGACCAGAGAGCTATGGAATTTTTTTAAACATAAATGCAGGTGGTTCTGTCCACAGTATTATAGTACATTACTTATTTTATTGTTATTGTTTGTATCAGAAAAAGCAATGCAACCCAAAATATGACATGGCTGGGACGGTACACATCACCTATACCAGGGTGTGTGGGTAAACTTTTGCATATACAGCTGTTGTAAAGATGAAGAGATTGATTTAGAATCACACGTAGTACAGAGTCACTTGGGGGAATAATAAATTGCTATTCAAGTGGCAGAGCAGTCCCTGGTGACAGGCAGACAGGCCACACTCCGAGTATGAAAACTTTGGATCAAGAATGGACAAGCTTGGAAAACACTGTGAGGAAATAACATGGGGATATTTTGCTCCTTTTCAACTCACTTTTTGCACAAATAAGGAAGCAGAGACATGGTAGTAGAATTCCTTCAAATGACAAGAAGACAGGAGAGGTTTTCCTGTTGTGTTTGCATAAGCAGATGGCTGTTCTTCATGTGTTTCATTGGGAACATAATCAGTGCATTGCAGAGGCATGCAAAGACACAACAAAAGTGACAGAAGAGCAGCTGGGCTTTAGGACTGACATCACTGATAAAACTGGGGTGGCATGGCTAGAGATTTATGTGAAAGCCAAACTGTCAGGAGACTATGAAGAACAGAGGCATGCAATTAAAAAAGCATGTGCTTTAACAAAGCAGATTTAAATGGGAATTTCATGTTACAGGAGGTTTTTTCATCAGATTTTTTTTTAACAAATAAAGAAATGCATCAAGGCAAAAACAAAAGACAGAAAAGACTTGTTCAAGAAAATTTGCATAATGCTTGACATACCAAGTATTTCTTGTTAGAGTTAACTTCTTGCAGCATCTTGCTACAATACTGTCTGGCACTTGGATTATGTATTGTTAGAGGAATGGATATAACACATATTTTCCCACTAAGTTGATTTCCTTTCGACCTGGATTGCTGAACTTGTTCACATAGTGGATTAAAATATAAAGTAATACCCAAGATCAAAATATGGGGTTTTTTTTTTAAATGATTATAGCTGAACATTCACAATGACAGGGCAATTAAGATTGCCATATCTTTAAAAAACACCCTGATATTTTGGCACGAGTGTGCTTACCAAAATGTTATCTTTAAGATATCTTTTTATGAAAGGAATTCAGTCTATATGCCATGTAAAAAAATCAATGTGCTTACACCATCTGCAAACCCTCCTTCAGAACATAACAGTTTGAGCAGAAGTAACTATCTGAAAACAAAGAAACAAATAAAAAAGGAATCAATTTGCTACAGCAAATTAAAATGAGATCACAGAAATTCCATCTCCATACAAAAAATATTTAGATGTGTTCTAATTGACTTACAAAGGTATTCAGAATAATTTGATTTATAATTCTGTTCTGAAACTACATAAACAAAAGATTAATTTAAACATCTTTTTTAGAAATGTCTCTGAAAAAGCACATTATGTTTCTGTTTCCTGTTTAAAAACTCTCATTAAAGGCCCTTTCATACACTGCATTTTACTATCCCAAAAACCATTAGACCCAAATAATACTTAGACAAATTTGTGTGTGTATATTTTCAATTTGTGTCCACTACAGCGAAGTCCATCTTGGGAACATTAGCACAAATTGCGAATTGCAGGCAACAGAAGAACTGCAAGCCAACACACTTGACTGACTGCCCTGCCTAATCTCACTGCTAGGCAAAATTAAGAATTCCATATTATGTCTGTAAACAGAGACTGAAAACTTGACATGATGATACTGTTAATTCAGGTAATATTGGTGCTGGAAAAAATATCAGGATGTAACAGAGAATCTGAGAACATCAGATCCTCGCCTGTTTCTCTCTTCTCTTCCCCTCATCTCAGCTACAATATAAATTACCACAGGAAGATCACATTTTTAAGCATGGACACAATGGACAAACTTTGGGAGTCATGATAAAAGGTGTTTTTTTACTGAAACAGAAATGACAGGCTCCAAATGGGAAGTGCCAGTGGAGTCTGTGTCTGGTGGGGCAGAAGAACATCAAAACCACGACCCAGCAGCAGCCCGCTCACGGCATTAGTGCACCACTCCATCAGGAGGGCAGGCACGATCACAGCAGCACAGCAGCACAGCAGTACAACTTGGTTTTTATTTAGGGCTATTCTCACTCCTGCAATGGCTTGGCTGTAATTCAAAAATGCTCTGATTGCAATTTGGTATAGATTACCACTGACAAAGAAGGTAAAACTCACAGGGCTATCCGCTTATGCCTATGCCACAATATATGCTCACTTCTCTGACACCAGAGTTCCTCTGAAAGTGCTAGAAAACTAACAGCAATAAGCACTTTGCTAAAGAGAAAGGAAAAGCACCCAGATTATACACTACATTTTTTTCTTGAAGCTATGCAGAACCTGAGTTTTAAGAGCATTAACACATAATAGATGTCATACTGCGCTAATTGACTTGACCTGCAGCTGTGACTGCTGGGCACTTCTGCAGCCGTAATGCTGACATTTCCTAACATTTGAGCATGTGGCTTTCCAGCCTTTCCAGACCCTGTTTACAGGAGTCTAATGCTCTTTTAAAAGTCACTTTTTTTGCTGTATACAAACAAAGGAAAGTAAATGTCACATATGCTTTGTGAAACCATAATGAGCTCTGCACTAAATGTTAGATGCGCTGGATGTTCAAGCTAATTATCAGTTGGTTTTGCAGGGTACATGTATGTTAACAAGTAAACTGGAGCAACAGAAGAGGATCAGCTGATCAAAACAGATGGCACTGTAGCCCCTGCAATGACATCTGGTACAGGAGTTTTACCTCAGATGAGATGAATCCAGTTCCCTGGACTGAGTGCTTGCACCCAGGGATGTGGGAATTGACTGATCCAAAGGGCTTGGTACCTTGATACGTGATTGGTAACGATCCTTACTCTCCAAGAAGGGCTGGAGTCTATTCGGCTTGCACCCGAGTCAGACTTTTATGAAGGGGGTATGCTTTGAAGATTTTATTGCTTTCCTCTGAAAATACAAACAGCTCTGTGACTCACCCTTCTGATGTGCAACACGTGGGGATGACCTGCAAGCTCTGCCCAGAATTTCAGCTCTGCCTCAAAGCAAAAAGTGAACATAGGCACAACCTAACAAAACCAATTGTGCAAGCAGGATGCTATTTTGTAAGCCTATTTGACAGATATTTTGCAGAGGTATATTGTTTTTTTCTTCCACATTCTGAATGAAATATGTGACTTTAGACCTTCCTGCTCTCTCTTTTCCATTTCCCTTACCTTTAAGGTACTCGAATTTCCCTTTGTCATTTTTGCTATTTCTTTAGTCCTGCAAATTGCCAGTTACCTGACTGCCTCCTTCCACTTCTCCTCAACTATGTCCCTGTATTTGAATGAGGCTTCTGCTCCACACTGACCAGGTACCAAGCTAAGGAACAAGAACAGGATGAACCTTCAGTTCCAGGGACTGACTCCAGGGTCCCACAAGCTGGGCAGAGCAATTCACTTGTTCAATCCTGCTGCAGCACAGTTAGAGAGGTCTTGTAGTGGTGAAGGATTTGACTTTTGCATTTCAGTTCCCAAGGAGACAATAAACTTAAGAAGGCAACAAAAATGTTAAAAGGAATGAAATATTTTCATACAAGAAGGAAATAAATAAGCTAGGGCTCTTCAGCTTGGAAAAGAGATTACTGAGGAAATTGTGAGGCAGATCTGGAAGATGACAAACAGCAAAGAGTAGGGAGCTCTTACAAGCAATGTGAATCCATATCAGTGTTTTGTTTTGATCTGGAGAGCACTTGAAGCAAATATCCTCTTTGGTTCACACTACAGAGGAGCTTCAGTGCACATTATATAGATTCCTTTAAAAGGAAAATAAACTGAAAGATGCACTCCATATACTCAGCTAAAATGAGTCAGCCACTACCAGGTGTGTATGTAACTAGACTACTGTTGATGTAAAATCCCTTCAAATGCATATTGTAGGCTATCAGGTCATCAGCACGAATCATTTCATTCTACATATTCACTTTCATTGCACTGTACTACTTGCTAAGGAAGGCATATCCCATGCTGCAAAAACCAGAAGGCACCAAATCAAGCAGTGACTTTAAAAAGCAGGTATTCTGTATTTGGCTCATCGGCACGTTTCATTTGGGTGGTAAAATTCTATAAGGGTTCAGGAGTTATTGGACAAATAAGTCTGCAGAACATATTGACACAGGTGCAGTTTCCTGCTCAGAAAGCACCCAGATTGCAGATTATCAGCAAATCAAACCAGTGGACAGGTCATTCCATGCTTGTCACATTACCGTACCATTTTTGTCAGGCACATCACAAAGTCCTTTTCTCTTTCAAACTGAGTACCCTGAATTCAGTTTCAATAGATCTGGGATATTCAGAGTTCCCTAGCTAGTTGATTTAGTTAATGACCGTAACTTGCAAGATGGTTTTCTGCTGGTACCTAGCAAACATTTCTTAGCATCCTCAAGGCAGAGCAAAACACCATCCACCAAGTACTGAGTTAAGCAAGTTTTTCAGTGCTGTTGCATGACTCTACACACAGCTGAACAGCACCTTGAACAGAGGCTGACATCTTGGAGTTGCTATGGTTTTATCATGGGACCTTTTTCCTCTGCGAAAAAGAACATTTTTCCCCACATATTTTTGCCTTGTTGATGTCCTATATGTATTTACTCCCTGGGTGTGCTACTTTAGCATTTTAGTTTGGACCAGGAGGGAGATTTTTGAAGTGAATATTGCAGTCTCTGCACCTGTGATGGTTTGGTTCGTGTCATGTATCAGACAGAAGACACAACTTGCATTTCTTTCCAGTTAAAATGCAGCAAGTGAAAAGATGCACTCCAAGACTTTACCTTAAGTATCTAAGTCAAATACAGTCCACAGAACCATTACCCAAGTGAAATAAACACCCTGAAAATGCATATAATGTAGACATCTGGTCCTCAGCAGCAGCTATTGCACTCTACAGATCCACCCTTACTGGACCACACTTCTTGCTAACCAATGATGAGCTGTTCTGTTTGATTTTGACTCTGATAAAATTAAATTAAAGAAAAAAGAAAAACTAACAGAAAGCTCAAAATGAAAGCAGTGATAGGAAAGTTAATGATAAATGTTCTCTTGGCAATGCTAGAAGTCACAAATTTAAAAGGCACCACCGACAACCAGGGCCAGCAATTACAAATTACAGACAAGATCCCAAGGGAGCAATTAAGGCATGTGTGAACAAGCTGGCTGCAATGACCAAACATTTCTTAAACTTGAAATAAAATTTGGTATACAACTTAAAAAAGAATATATTTTACTTTATCTATACAAATCCAATTTAATTAAATTTAATTAAATTTAATTAAACTTAATATATGTTAAGGTTTGGCCTAATCATTTCATGTTGTTGCACCAGGAATGAGAAATCAAGATCTACTACAGATTCAGGATTTTACACTTTTCAGATCAAAAGGAGCTCAGATAATTACTTCTCTGTAAGTGCTCCACAGCCAAACATGCTCCTCATAAAGGTGTGGCAATATTACTTGACTGCCAGTGCAGTCAATAAGCTGAAATTTGTTCCACATTTTAGCTTCCTTGATCAATTACACACAGATTTCATGAAAGAAATCTGTTGAAATTTGAACAAAAGAGATTGGTCACTATTGCTCCACGACTATTAGAAATTTTACATTGCCCGTGTGCATTGGTAGGAATGCTAAGGTTTGCTCCCCTTAAATAAATCTTCCAATCTTGTAATTTATACAGAAACTTGGAGAGATATTTTAAGCCAGTTCAGTCTGAAAGATACAGATTTATAGTGATTAGGTGCTGCTACACAATCTCTAAGACTAGAAATACAGCCTTGTGCTGTGGCCAGCAACAGGGGAGGGAGTCTAGCACAGCTTAAACTGCTATGATTTTTGGAATTTTGTCTTTAATGCCTGGTCCAGAATATAAATTTGCACAGATGAAACACAGATGACTCATAACAGCCCCTTTCTCCCACATTTTTTAGATTCTGTCTGTTTCCAGCCTCCACGTTTTGCTTTGTCTTTGTATTCTTGGATCCCTGGGACTCATTCTTTGTGCGTGTCTGCAAAGCATCTCCTACAGCTGGAGCTGAAGCTGTACTGACATAGAAGCGGGAGACTAACAGAGGTACAGAGGAGCAAAGATACTGACAACTGAAAGGAACAAAGAAACAGGAACAAGTTAACCTGACTGCAATGTAAATTCCTCCATGTTGGGAACAGGTTCCTTTGCTGTTCAGTGGAGTGCTGAATATGGTTCTTTCTCAAACAGCAAATGTAATATTCCTTTACAGTTGGAGGATGCAGTGTATTTAAAGCTGGATTCCACCCGCGACACGAGATACGTTAATTACACTTGATCAGCCAGTTCAGTTAAGTGTTAAAGACTGTTACTGAAAGTTTTAATTCTCCAACATTTGTTTGCTAAGCTCACCTGATCAAACAAAACCTCAGACTTCATCCCCTCTTGACTTACCCATTCAGCCAAAGTAATGCACAGAACATCAACATGATTTACTTTTTAAGTACAAATAAATCATATGCACTTGGGAGTCTGGATCTCAGGCTTCGCAATTAATGTGTGCACCTACTACAGAGAATCTGTAAGTGATGCTTTCAAGGATCTGATTGCTAGTTTTAATTTAGTAGCTTTATCTACTTCTCTTACTGTTTCAGCTCAATTGCTGCTTTTCCATGCATCAGAATCATTAGTGGTCACACAGAGATACTTGTCTCTGGGTTAAAATGTCTGCAAGCTGTCAGAGTGTTTTAGTGTAAACCTCTGTGACTGAATGTTTAGTGGTGCTCTCAGCATACAAGAGATAGGCCTGCCAATATTATTTACATATGGTGATAAATGAGCAACATTACTCATTTTAACCTAAAGTAAGAAGTGCTTTTGGGATGCTAATTAAGAACTTTTTTTCCCTATTGCAGTTTTCTATTAAAGTGTTCTAGTTTTACTTTGTTTCTTTTCTTTTTTTAATTTTTTCATATTAATTTTAGGCTTATCACACATGAAGAAAACCATATGCTTTCTCAAAAAAAAAAAAAGAAAAAGTCACTAACCTGAAAAAAGGGATTAAGACAAAAATACTTTTGGATGTTTTAATCTGCAGCAAGAGGAGAGAAATAATTCATGCCAGCAGCAACCATAGCTCAGGGATTTTTTTCTACCACTTCAGGATATATATTAGAAACATTTTTGTTCATTGTATTATATATATTCTCTGTTTTTTTTCTTTTTATCTTATGAAAGATACCTACATAAACTTACAAGGGGAAAAAGAATTTGACAGTGACTGAAAAAAGAGCTGCACATCTTGGAGAGATTTGGAAAAAAACATCTTTTTTAGAAACAATTGTGCTTTAACACTATATTCCTTACCAATGATATTAATGTTAAGGTAGAATATTTATTTCCAAGAATTTGTTTCTCCAGCTGCTTATCTACCTGAACTCTTAATCAGGTTTGTAACAGTGTAATTATTTCCACAGCAACCAGTTTAGGCATCACAAATAGAGGATTATGACTTCAGTATACAAAAGAGCGGCATGAAGATTAAGTTTTAGAAACAGCCTGGGGGAGGGGTGTTCTTATTTAATTTCCCTAGTACTAAAGAATACAGGAAAATAATCAAATATATGCAATCATAAAACAGTTTCTGAAGAAAAGGCACACAAGAATTTTCCATGAAAAACAGGATTATTTCCAACCATTAATAATACTAGTATTATGAAATCTGGAGTGGGATTTAAGTTATACATCAGACACCTAATTTACAGGCTATAAGGGTATAAGGTGGGTGTGTGTATGGGGGGAAATCAGCTGCCTAAATATATGTGCCAGGCTGCATCTAAGACGTCTTGGCATACCTGGGATATCCGCATGAGCTATCAAATAGAAGATAAATGGGAGACATGTGACCTTCTGAATTTGCAGCTGAAGTCAAGCAGGACATTTCAGCTTGTACCAGATACCTGAACTGAACTGACACTCAAAGACCAAAGTCCTGTGTTAAAAGTGTGTTCTGGATTTTGTAGCATGTATCAGAAAGACCTCAGCATTTATGTTAGGCAAGTGTATTGAGTCCCTACAAGGAGGTGTTTGAATCACAGTCTGGATCCTACCTTTAATGACAATTTAGAAATTTAGAGACATGTTTCGTTTCTGTGACTGAACTTCAGTAAAAAAAAAAAAAAACAAAACAAAAATCCCCCCAAAACCCAATAACAATAACAAAACAAAACAAATCAACAAAATGAAATCAACAACATTTTATGAGGGACCTTGAGGAAGTTTCTGCCTGCTTTCAGAAAAAATTTTGATGGCTCTCTGGAGAGAGTTTAGTCCTATCTGAGCATGAAAAGCATCTGTAAGCAGGGGTTCAGATTTGGATTAAGAAGATACACAAGAACACTGAAGATCAGTCTGTATTGATTTCCTAAGCTCCAGCCTATGTCATCAGTACTGGAGAAATCAGAAGGGGTTACTGCAGTTACCAGGTAGGTATCAGGCAGCCAACATTTTTAACAGAGAGACAAGTAATCAGATGAGAACACAGAAAGAACTGAGGAGAGAATATCTGGCTTAATTAGATGTTGCCAAATCAACTGAATCTCAGGAAATTTGCCTTAGAGTACATGAAACACTGACTACAACAATGTCAGAAGCATTTGTAGCTATCTTTCAGAATTTTGAGAGGACGATGACATTTCAGAAGATTTCAAAAGGTCAAGCACAACCTTTATCTCTAGAAAGTGGCAAAAGGAAGAGACAAGGAATTATAAACCAACTACTCAACTTACGTTCAGTATCTGAAACAATACTGGAAGAAATTAAGAATTTTAGAAACTTGAAAGATAACATGAAGATGAACAGCAGCCAACATGTATTTATCAAGAACAAATCCAATTCAATTTTCCTTCTAAGAATAAGACCTTATGAAAAACAAAGTAGCAGAAAATACACTGACTAAAAAAATGCTTTTGACATTGCTTCAAGAGTCATTTTGATCAGCAAACAATGTTACTGACAAAGCTATTCTAAGACCCATGCAATATTAGTTTCAGAACTGCACTCAACGAGCAGTTATCAATAGTTCATTGTAGGACTGGAGGGTATATGACAATCAACAGATATAGATACAGCTCTACATCAATAGCCTTCATACTTCATTGACAACCTGGTGACAGAGCAGAGAATATAGCTACTGAATTCACAGGCATCAAAATGAAAAAACAGTTTAGAAAACAAGACCAAAGAATTGACAAAGTGGTCTGAATGAAACAGGATTGGATTCATTATGGAAAAAACCCCAGAAGTATGCACTTTTCTTCAGTGAGGCAAAATAAACAGTGGCCAAAATACTAGATGGGAAACAAGTGGCAGGGTGGCAGCTGTAAAAGGAAAAATCTAAGGCATATAATGAATTCTCAGGTGACAGTAAGCAGTCAATGCCAGCTGACTGGTAAAAGGCTATCATACTGAGACATAAAAAGAGAAATATTTTTGCAAGCCACATGGAATAATTCTTTTGGATTAGCAAAGCCTGTTCTATCTACTGAGTCTAGTTTTTCAAAAAAAAAAAATTGGCCAATTAGAGAGATCCTACAGGGTAGCAACCAGAAGTCTAATAATCATAACCTACAGAAACAACCAGATTTCTTGTTCATAGAAGAAAAATGACTGAAGCAGGAATATAAGACTGATCTCCAATATTAAGAAGAAGTTGTAAAGAGAAAGGAAATAAGCTACTTTTCATGTTCTCAGTATATAAGAAAAGAAAAAATGGTACTACACTCCAGCAAGAAAAAAAATTGGTTAACAATTAAGAACATTCTGTAAGAGTAAACCCATTTGAATACAGGAACAGATTTTCTGTGGAAATTGTGAAATCATAAAAGGTAAGATGTGCAGTTTTATAAGTATAGAACTAAGATCAAAATGGGGAATGTGAACCTTTGAAGTTCCTTCTAGGAGGCCGGGGTTTTTTGAGGGGCGACTCTGTTGATATTTATCTCTTCAGCTCAACAGCTCTAAAGAAAGGACCTGCACTTTTACCATCTTTGTTCTTTATTTTGAATTTGGGAAGGAATTTTGTCTCTTACAAGTTTTATCTAGTAGGTCAGTTTATTATTATTTTATTTCTTGCTTATATCATCATTTTGGTACACTCATAAGGCCTTAGAAGAGTGTTTAGTGCATCACCTGTAACTTGCATCAGGCTAAAAGACCTCTTAGAAACAAACCAGCTGATGTTTTCTGAAACATCCCATGGGACAGAAAAAATAGAATAGCAGAATTTGATGGGAGTTGTACTCATTCATTGAAAATGGGAAGGACACATTAGAATGGGAAGGACACAAACATTGCAGTCCCACTGACACTTTGAGAAATTTAGATGACAACACCATGTTTATATGTCAGGAATCCCGCAATTTTTTCACCTCACAAACTTATATTCTAAAACTTTGCTTCATACATAAAATGCACCCCAGCACTGGTTTTAAATCCAACCCCAAAATGTACTGGCATTTTATTGGAATTACTGGCATAATTCTTCTTTCCAGGCACTTCCTCCTTCTGGAACATACAGGCTGCTAAATATCTCTATATTGCATATCTCAGGTCTCTTTTGAAAGCCCATTTTGAAGTTTTTACCTCTATTTATTAGATCACAGTTTCACAGGCTGAGTTTCCATTAGTTATGGTACTATTACAGTTATTGGGCATAGTGTTAACTTTCTTGTTACTTTTGTTACTGTTTTACGGTAGTGTTTTCACTTTTCCCAGTTTAATGTTGTAACACACATGCTTTATTCAATATTTATTTGTTGCCTCTCATATACTGTCTCCTGTAGAAGATGGAAAAAACACTAGCTGTCTTTCATTCAAATGTCTGTACATTTGTAATGCTTTGAGTAGAGTGACTCAGCCCATAAATATCCAGAAAGTTTGAAAATCGTTGGGCATTTAATAGCTATTTATTAAATTGTAAAGGAAGTTTTCCTTGGGGCAAGAAAGAATGCCGCCCAATGCTTCTGCAAATGGTCTAGGAAGGGAAACATAATAGTTACAGACAAAATACTGTCAAAGCAGTTCTTTGCTCCATTTCAGTATCATCAGCTGTTTAATGATCTGAGGGAGAAGATAATGGCATCAAATATTGACATCTGAACTGCCTCACTAGATATTAGTTTTCTGTATGCTATTTTGTTCTTTATCACTCACCTTCCCATACATATTTTTTATTGTTATTGGTTACTAGGGTCTAGGACCAAAGAAAATGTAGCCAAGGAAAACAGTCCTTGGCTTGGCGACAGAAACCAAAATTAATGTCAGCGATCAGGATTAGCTGGAGAGTTGCTATCCTTCTGAATACTCAGTATGAAATGATTTGAGGGAAGAAAAGGTATGGATCATTAATGAGGCTGTTACAATACTCTGCAAATTTCAAGATAGGGGATTTATGTTAAGTGATGGTTTCCAGCTTCCCAAGACCCTTCTCTAAGACCATCACTGAGGACTAAACAGTAAGAGATGCAATCGAAAGCATTAAGCTGATACGTTCCTAGTTTCAAGTGACTAATTCAAGTGCACCATCCAAAATTAGCCCATTAGGTTTCCTGAACTCAGAGCATAAAGGTAACTGCATAAAGTACACAGAAGGATACAGTATAGGAAGTATATTAACACAATTTCAATGACTAAACCACAATTGTTGATTTTAGTGGCCAAAGCAAAGAGCTTTCCTGTTGTATATTTCTTTATTAAAGATATATTTAAATATACTCACAGTCTCTGGATATACTTCCTTAACAAAAAAACCCCAGCAAAAACACCAAAAAACTCCAACAAAAAAACCAGCCCCCACAAAAAAACCCAAAAACCCCAAAAGAAGGAAAAAACCAACAAAAACCAACCAACAACCAACCAAAAAAACCCCCAAAAAAGCCCCACCAAAAAAAAACAAAAAAAAAAATCCAAAAAAACCCACCCCAGAAAACAAAACAAAACAACAACAACAAAAAAACCACACCAAAAAAAACCAACCCAACCCCCAAAAAACGTCCAAACAAACAAGAACCACAAAAATGCAAACTAAAATAAAAGCAGTTCTTTTATAATAGGGACTAAAGAATATAGTTTCTTGCGATCATCCTTTGGGAATTGACTATGCTATGGCAAGAATCCCACACCAAAGAAATCAGAAATACTATGCCCACTTGATTTAGGAAGGAGCTAGAACAGATTTAGTTCATTAACACAAAAATCCCAAATGAGACATAAGTGTTCGGATGCCATTTTCTGAAATGCCTAAATTGAAAATAAAGCTCCTCAAAACCCAGAGAGCAGCGTTGCCTACCACCAGCAGTACATGACTTCCCCAGGGCTCTGGAGCAGCAGGTGTGTTTCCAGCCGCACAGTCCCCCATTCCGAGCACACTAGGACTGCACGTGTGCTGAGCAAAGCAAGCAGGCAGGCTTCTGGCACAGGGATGACCACTGCTGGGCTCACAAACTCAGTACTCCTCCCTTTACGTTCCTTAAATGACTAAAGTGAGTATGTGCTTTAAGAGATGCTTCTTTGTCAGTATTTAACTGCATAAAGATTTTACTCCGGATGAAAGAGAAGTTCAGTTCTCTACCTCTGCCTGATGGAACCTGATCCAAATTCTTCTGGTACTTATCCATTCTGGATACATCTTGCCTATATTCAGCTTTATAAACAGTGTTAATTGTCAATGTCAACACCTACAACAGCAATCTATTCTTAAGGACTCTTTTAGGATGGAGGCCTTCAACTTATGCTATTTCCATTTGTTTCCCATCAGCTAACTCTTAACTAAATTACTGCTGAAATCTTTAATGGCTGTTTATTGCCTAAAGTTTCGTGAGATGAATTCGAGGCAGAATATTTAATGCCAAAGGTTGGTTCTCTATCAGTCTCTTCTCCTAAAACCGTTTTCTGTGGAATAGCTTGACATACGTAAGTCATGTAAAATATTTTAAATATCTTACGTAAGACAAATAATGACAGCATTCAAGCATTTGTGCTGCACCAGAGTTTATAATACAGAGCCTATGGAGAAAAGGCTACTGATTTGAAAATATTTAGACAATTTCAGAAAACGAGAGCTTTTGTTTAAGTAAGTGTTTATGGGCAATACTTGTAATTTTCTCTCATGCTGAAAGTATGGCTTTATTTCTACAGGTGCATAAAAAGACTGCTGTGAAATTACTTTCTACTGTTTACACATGAATATTTTTGCATGCTATTTCTGTGCCTACTGAATCCTTTTAAATAACTGTAAAGCAAAAGAAACATTAACAATAAAGTCATTATAATATTGTTTTTGAATAAAATGGGTAAAATGGGGTAAGCCCTGTTCTTTTTCACAATTGTTCTAGCAACATAATATGTACAGCTCATCCGAAGTGGTAGCAAAAAAAAAAATTCAAAATTTAACTGTTTATACAGTCTCTCATAATCAGTTACTTCATTAATGGTTTACTTAGGAAGATAATGAAAGATGAACCTGTAAATCAGCAGAAAGGTTATCACATACTTATGATACAAATCAGGAGAGATAAGCACATTTATCCCTTAAGACCTTTACTAAGATCTGTATTAGTAGCTTTTGATACTTTTCCCAAAATGAAGAACAGTTCAAGTCTTGCTAGTCTTTATAAGCCAAGAGACAAATAAAAAGTGAATATGAGGATAACACACTTAAAAATTATTTCAATCCTTCAGAATATTTCTCTAGAAAATACACAGTATTCTTTTAGTGAGGACAGAGGGACAAAAATCCCAGGATAATTATCTACTTTAACATTAGAGTCAGTAACTGACTTGAAAATTTCCAGGTACTTGCTCAGCCTTTCCATTTGGTTACTTGTAGAAAAAACAGAGTGCAATGCCTACACCGTTCCTAAGAGAAAACCAGAAGAAATTTAAGTTTCCCCGTTATCTACTACATGTATTTGATACAGCTGTGTGTTAACTTCTGCCTGTGCTTTCGCAGATTTACACAAAAGAGTGAAATCAAAGGACCAGTGTTTATATTTGAGTAAGTTGCAAAAAAATGAAAATAGATTATATACTCTAGTATGAAAATTACTATCATAAGAGAATAAAATGAACCCACAAGAACTTATTTAAAAAAGAAACTCTGCTTGCATTATTTTTTGTTATGTTTGGATTGCATTTAAATAAACAGAAGGAAAGTTCTAAAATCAAAACTTGATAGTAACATTTAAAAACATCACTAGTAATTTAGACTATTGTGAGTCTTTCAACTCTGAAGACCAACTGATGACAGATATGCCTATTTATTTCTAATTTTTTGTGACAGCTATGGTTATATGATCACTTTCAATGACAAGGAGAACTGCACCTTCATGCCGAAGAAAAATTATAGATGCTGTGAAATTTTCAATGTTGGCTGCTGCTTTTTCTTTTCCTCTCTTCCAAATGAGAAATAACATCATAGTCTGGTAACTTACTAGGGCATAAGGCAAAATGCAGTTTGAGTTATTAAGGAGGTAACAGGGTGCTTTGGAGGGTATGCAGCATTCAAGATTTTTCTGAGTCTCTGAAAACAGAACTATTGGTAGCAGATTGAAGGACTGTTACAACTTTGCTGTAGAAGAAAATAACGTGTTTTTAAGATAAATTAATACAAACTAAATGTCTAAAAAATCTTATATTAAAATTGCCTAGTTTTTCAATGGTGGGGTAAATATTCTGTATCAAAACAGCAAAAACATGGACTTCTATAATCACATTAGACTCCCCTTCTAAAAAGAAATGAGCAACAGATTTGGGGGACTTGTTAATTGATAGAAAGGTATGAAAGTTAACATGCTTGGCATCCAAGGATGGATTTAGACTGGAAATACTTGGATTTCTTCTTGCATATGCTGCCTACAGGCAAATGAAAAAAGACAAACAAAACATAATCTGTTTAAAAAGACTATCACGTAAGAGCCAAAATGAGTCTTGATGTCAAAGTTAATCAGCGTCTAACACCATTAGGGGGCCAAAAGCAATGTCAAATATTTCTTAAAAGGAAATAAATATTCTCATATTATCTTGTTCTTCAATTATCACTCTTTCTAATATCAGCAGTTTTCAGGTGTTGCCTTTGCTATTTATGTATTGTAAGAGCACTTACTGCTACTACAGTAAGAGTTTCATCAGCATGAACACAGATTTCTGTTCCAAGAACTCTTCATATGTGTTTGAACTTGGAAATGAGGTTACTTTTGAGAAAAAAATATCCCTAAAGTATGCCTAAAGAGATATGTTTGCTGCTTATTATGAAAGCACTTATAATCTTGGATTAAAGTTGAAAACAACTTGAGGAAGCAAGTGACGAAAGGGCAGTAATCTGCATTTACACTTAGACTATTCTAATCGATTGCTTGTTATAATAAATTTCAAATAAAGAAACCACACAATAAAATGAAGAAGGAACACACTGAAAAATTAGATTTTCTGAACTCTGCATACATTGTTCAGGGATGGACACATCTTTGAAGCCATATATCTTCCTGTTATGTCTTGCAAAGCCCATGGTGATCTAACTGAATATCAAAGCCAGTATTTTTATAAAAACCCTTCTATTTAACCAGGTTAGTTAGAGGTTACTAACTCTATCAGATTACTAGTGAAACAGAAGCTTGAAGTTTAGAGATTCACTTACATAAATTCAATTCTGCATTGTAAATACACTACTGATTTCTAGTTTCAGCCACAAGGACTTGAAAGTCTCATTCATGCTCAATTTAAAATCCTGGATTTAGGTGCTTTAGAATGGCTTGTCGTGATTACCTATCCTACCGACTACTGGCCTGTCTTTTTCTTTCTGAAATGCATTTTCCTCTTGGCTCTCTGCCCAAATACTGTTAAGAAGCATTAGTTCCCAAGGCAGGCCTCATCCCTTTCCAGTTAAATAGAGTAAGAAGTGCTGATTCTACTATTTTACTGAAATCCTCACCATATTGCTCTTTATTTTATGGCTTGTCTCCGAATGCTCCCTGACCTAAGAACTTGCTGTTCATAAAGTGACGTGATTGCTCCTTCCACACAATTATAAAAGAACCCAGTAACCCTGTTACTTTTACTTCCACTTCACTGAACTGAACACTGTTTGAATGTAAATGTGATAAGCTAGTATTTTGTCAGAAAGGATAGCAAGATAATACTGTTTTAGCCATGAGGAAATGTTTTGATTTTCTTTCGTGATTTCTTTGTATGTGAAAATAACATCTGGAAAGTGTAGTCAAGGCAATTCCTAAAATATTTTCTATTTATTATCATTTATATGTTATTCTTGATTAATAATTCCAGAAAATAAAGGTGTAAATATTTGAAAACCTGGTGAGTTCTTAAAAATCATGATGTGTCTTAGCCTCTGAATTAAATGGTGAAACTCACCTTGAATTAATTAAGGACAAAAAGCTGTTGCTGGTATACCTGCACCATTGTTTTCTTGCTAGTATAGCCATGGGATGCCAATTAATGTAGGTAGTTTGGTAAGTGTGGATCAAGATCCTGTTAAGTTTCAGATGGTGATCTTCAGTGAGATATCCCAGGCATCCCTACAGACCTGAGATCTGCCATACAACACCTCTCTTCACCCCTGTGATCCTACCTGCCCTGTGAGGGCAGTTATGCCAGTTCTATCTCGGTACTGGGTAGAGTCACAGTTTGTACCCAGCATCTGCGTAGCTACAACCACAACACACCACTGTGCTACTTTAGCAGGCATCAGTAAGAAAAGCCTGACACTGATACACACTCTCCCCATCCCCTATATCTCTTCTGGGGTCTGACAAATAGGTGCATCCATCATGCAGGTTCAGAGAAGTTAGGGTAGCTCTCAGTCTCTCAAGGCAAGTGAAAACAAGCCAAGTGTCCTCAGCAGATCTGACTTGTCTGTTGACTGTGAGCAGATTTGCCTCATTTTTCCCGATGCTCACCGGGACAAGCTGCCTCACTGATTTCTCCTACCCAATCCCTATTTTTTTGCAGGAAGAAACTGTAATTCTCTACTTGTTTTTTGTGATGGTCTCACTTGTCTAGCAAGAAATATCAGCATCTTGCACAGTGTTTCATATGACTAGATATCATAAAACCTACGAGAAAGAGAAAAAAAGACTTATAAGGATGTATATGCCTTGAGGATGAATGTTAAAAAAATACATGTTTTAGAGTAATTTTTGAAAGAAATAATATTTAAGAGAATGCTTCCAAGAAAAAAGATTAGAAATTGTATGGGCTAAGCATAGATGCCAGATTGTCTTTATATCTAGAAAATAAATTATTTAGAAAAAATTAATATATTTTAGAAAATATGGATGTATTTTTTCAGACTTCCCCAAGCATTAGCTATGGTAACACTTAAAAAGTTGTTAGTTTATATAAAAATGTTAAACATTTGTTTCTACAGTAATTGAGGTGGAGACAAAACTAGTTCAAGGGAGAAAAGCAGCATTTTTTGCTGGAAGGAAGTTACCCATAAGTTCCTTAGGAATATTTTAACAAGTGATTTTGGCACAAAGAGCAGAAATACACTAAAGAATGTTTTTCAAGAAACAAGACAGGAAGATATGAATACCATAGAGTGAGATGTAAATCTTCAGGAATAACAGAATTAGGAAAAACGCTAATACAATTAGGAAATAATATTACTGAAAGGAATAGCAAAAGATATGACAGAAATAGGTTTCCTTGTGGAAGAGAGGATAACTGATAAAGGCCAGCATAATGAAGGCTACAACATAATATATGCATATTATGTGTCACACTGTGTGTTTGCAGAATTGAAGGAAAGTATTACTGTGCCTTTGTAAGGAAGAATATTAAACCTTACCTGGAATACTCTATGCATAATTCATCATTTACAAAAAAAAGAGATGAATGCAAACTAGAGTAAGTCTGAAGCAGTGCTACCTGGATGAAAGAAAATTTTTAGAAGAGAATTTTTACTTTGGTTTACATTTAATCTGAAAATATGAAAGCCCCATGAAGCTTATGGAACAAGTCCCCACGGATCCATTTCCAAGCACATTAAGGACAACAGATGACTGTGAACAGCCATCACAGATCTATAAAGAGCAAACAGCACTTGACCAACTTGTCTGCTTTCTGTGAGGAGTTACCAGCCTCTGTGGATCATGGAATTGGTGTGGAGGAAGCACTGGAAGACATTTTTTTTATTTTAGTAGAGCTTTTGACAAAGTCTCCTTGTAGCCAAACTGGGCGAAGATGGGCTGGATGTGTGAATTACAGGGTGGGTGAAAAACTGGCTGTGCAAATTAGAATGAAGGCTAATATCTCAAAGTCTAACAGGCAACCACACTGGGGTACTGTTTCTCAAGAGTTGATTCTGAGGCTAATGAATCAACTGAATGAATCAATGAACCTCTGTCAGTGATGTGAATGATAGTTCAGAAAAAAACCTCCAGTACATTAACAAATGACAGGTGGGGGAACATCTGATTGCTTGAGGTCAGAGCTACTATTCAGAAAAAGAGATGGAGAAAAGGGCCATCATAAACTTCATGAAATTCAGCAAAGACAAATAGCAAGCTCGTGCATCTGGGATGCAGCAACATGCAACTGCAGCAGCTCTGAACATGGCTTTAGGGTCCTGGTAGATAACACGTCAACATAAAAATGTCTGTTTTATACTGGGTATCCTAAAAGTGGACACGGTGTTCCTTATGGTTTCAGAGTAGAGGGAATAATTATTTCTCCATACCTGATGCTATGCAACCCATATTCTCCACAGCATACTGGAAGAGCCTGTTCTGGCACGTTACAACACAGTCTTCATGTTATTTCAGACACTCTTATTAAAAAAAAACACATGCACACAGACACCAAATCAAAATTGTGTGCTAGGGCCACAGGAGCACCACACAGGGATGAGAAGAGACTTAGCCAATCTGCTCTGGAAGGACTAGTGCAAAAATGGACAGGAGCCAGTCCATGAGCTACTTAACCTTGAGAGCCTTAGGCCATTGGAGTAAATAGCAGATACCTAGAGAGGTGTAAAAGCAGGGGAAATGTACAGCAATACTTACCTTCAACGCTTTTCCAGCTGTGAGAAATGTACTTGTGTTTCTCTCCAACTTTATGCCCAACAATTTAATTGAATGTCAATAACTTTTCCTTGTACAATAAAACATGGTGACCCACAATTACCTGGCTATTTTCTCCATATGTTACGGAGATCTCCAGCATCTCCTTTGACCTGAATCAATCACTTCCTTTCAATGTTGAATACTCTTACTCTATTTAATAATTCTGGTTGCATGGAAGTCTGTCTTTCTGATGATCTTTCTCCAAGCACTTTTGCACACTTACAACCTCTTTAGGGGTTTTTTGAGGGGGTTTTTTGTTTGTTTGGGTTTTTTGTTTTGGTTTGGTCTTTTTGTTTGGGTTTTTTTGTTTGTTGTTTGTTTTTTGGGTTTTTTTTGTTTATTTAGATATGAGC
Organism: Oriolus oriolus; assembly: GCA_013400235.1. Lineage (NCBI taxonomy): Eukaryota > Metazoa > Chordata > Aves > Passeriformes > Corvidae > Oriolus > Oriolus oriolus. Next base: position 3,338 of record VXBT01005589.1, on the reverse strand, counting down.
AGAATTGAATGGAATGTTCAAGGTGAAGGCCAAACATTTGTTTAGACACTAGTATAATGATGCTTGCTTTTGACTGGCCATTCTGAAAAATCTCGTAAGTTTTATCTTTTTTACAGCTGTTGAGAAATGAAATGCAGTAACTGTCCTCTAATTAACTCCTTCTTGAAAAGTAATATCTAATCTACAGATCATCATTGTGTATCGACATTCTTATTACTACATACTGCTATAACTAAAATATAGATTAATTAGGTTTATTTTAATTCCATCACCCTTAATTTGAAAGGATCAACAACTTAATCACTTTTAGTTTTCTCTGCCTTCTGCTACCTTTTTTTTTTTTTTTTTACATTTTGGTCATTCATAAAGAGGTTAAAGAGCACAGGTTTCATAGGTTTCATCTCCTTTGGAGAAACTGACCATTTACTCCCAACTTTAGTCTCCTATCCTTTAAACAGTTATTACTCACCTGGAAAACCTGAAAAGGACTGAGAAAAGGTTTATTATTGAAAACCAAGTATTTTAGACACCTTTATAAATCCACCTTCTGCGATCTTTTGTAAACAAAGTATGAATAATTCTCTATAATAATTATACATTTTTTTATAATTTCTCTTTCAGTAGAGAAGTCAAACTAACAGGTCTATAAACACCTCAGCCTTTTAAGGTCACCTCTAAAAAGTCATTTTCCAGTTGTCATCTCCCATTACTCTGAAACTGGAAAAATGTAAGCAGGAGGGTATACAATTACTACTACTTTTTAACAGTACTTTCTGCTAGAATGTAAAATTAAGGCAGTTCCTTGTAACTCCATCCCAAGAAAAGAAAAACAGTAAAACTCAATAAAATGGAAAGTCTTTTTGCCATGAACTGGCATTCTGGCACCACTCTGCAATTCAAATTTTCTCGCTTTTGGTTGTATTTTCCTCTGATGTATTTTTCAAAAGTGTGTAGAGGACTATTGCAAAGCAGAACCTAACCAGGAAGTAGTAAAATCATAATATACCTAATTCTAAACAAAAACTTACTCATCTTTTATTTCTTGTTTCCTTTATAGAACCATTGAGTGGTTTGGGTTGGAAGAGACCTTAAAGATCATCTAGTTCCAACCTCCCAGCCACAGGCAGGGACACCTTCCACTAGACGAGGTTGCTCAAAGCCCCATCCAACCTGGCCTTGAACACTGCCAGGAATGAGGCATCCAAAATCATTCTTCGCTCTTTTTTATCACTTGGGCCTCCTTGGAGCTGGTACTCCCTGTTTATCAGTCAGTAGAGCTAAATGACCTTACTGCCCATCAAAGAGTTTGACCATACCCACAGATGAGGCAGGAGCATTGTGTTCTTGCAGTGACAGATCATTTGCAAAATTATTTTCTTAGCCTGGAAGACTGATTTATTTGCAAAGGGAATTTCTTGACTCAGCTGCATCTCATCTTACTGATGATGGCCATGTCATCTCTCCTTGATCCCAGCAGAGTACTCTGTTCCACTACATCAACTCCCAGGGACACAGGAGAATAAAGCTGAGTATCTCTTTACCTACCATACTCCTTATTCTTTCTAAACAACTACTTATAGTTACAGTTCAGATTTCCTAATACCCTGATGTCCCCTGAATACAGCCTCCCAGTCTCAAGGTGATGTTGCTGCATTAACCATATTCAGCTGTTTTCTTGTGATATTGATATCCTCCCTGTCTTCAGCTCTTTTTGTATAAATATTGTCTGTGAGATACTTTCGCTTATTTAAACAAAATTCAAACAAAACCAACATATACTCTTGTTACAGAGAAAGAAAAATATTTCAAAGCACAAATATTCTTTTTGATAACATATTTTTACTGCTGAAAACCTGAATACTGTTAGTATAGGTAGCTTTTAAATCAAATCTCTGCTGCAACACAGAGTGACATTTGAATGGATTTCTTTTAATGAAATAAGACTTACAAACACATGAGGTAGGTTCATCAGCCCTCTGTAGGAACATATGTAGAAATTATCATTTTCAAATGGATAAACATAGGAATTATTAACTTTGACATATTTAATTATGGAATTAAATAACACTCCCCTCAAATACATAAATATTCAATTCTTCCCCCATACTTTTACTCTTTGGAAAGCGAAGCACCCCAGTTGCTACCTTATCCAAGTAACTTATTTTCTGAATGAAAAGTGTACCTGAATTTACTGCCACAAAACTCTGCTTGTTTGAAAAATATTTTTCAAACATCTCTCAGTCTAAAGGGATGGAATTCCTTGTGAAGCATCTTTTGAATACTGAGGTTGGTTGGCTTGAGGTTGACAAGTTTGTTTGATTTTTGCTTCCAATTACAAGTCCTGAACCATAATTATATCTCTAAAACTGCACTGTGCCTACAGCCCATTAGTTTCAAACACATTTCATATGGGAGTACAGCTAAAGTAGATATAATTTGCACTTAGGTTGTGGTTCTGGATATGTGATTTTCAGATCAAGATTGTGATAGAAATACAGATGCAAATTCATGTAGAAATTTATAGTTCTTTTTTCATTCTACCTATCTGCAGTGTTTTAGCAGACACTGAGTAAATTAATTTTGTACACTATTCAAAACTGAAAGAGCTGCAGAAGAACCAGGAACGAAGCTAAAATTTATTCATTCGTTTTGGCTCTTTTTATCCTCAGAGTAACAAATATTTCTCTAGAATATAATCACAGATACCTTCTGAAACTCAAAGTCACAGAAAACTGTTCCTTGCCATTTACCAAGACTGAAAAATCAGCTGCTGACCATCACAGAGGTTTCGCATCAACTGCCTTCCATCAGGCAGTCAAAGAACTCAGTATCAAACTTCTGTCTCTCTCTACCAAAACATAATCAATGGCTCTTTCTGTAAATACATAATTTAACTCCAGAGGCAAAGAAGGCAGAACTTATTCACTTCACGACGTATCTCTCTACATTATCAGTGTCTACATTTGGGCTAGTCACATTTACACCTAAGCTACAGCACTTTCAAAGTCAGAGGTGGTAATAAGCAACACTGGGATGTGTGTGGGGGATTCATCTGATGTAGACAAATCTACACAGGGTGAAGTGAGTATGATGATGACATTACCAAAAAAAAATGTTGCCAGTCTTCCAAGCCACATGTGATTGCATTGTGGTGGGTCGACCCTGACTGGATGCCAGATGCCCACCAAAGCCTCTTGGTTACTCCCCTCCACAAGTGGACAAGAGAAAGAAAATATAATGAAGGGTTTGTGAGTTGAGCTCTGTGAGACAGATGGATATATTGTCATAAGCAAAACAGACTCAGCTTGGAGATACTAACTGAATTTATTGCTAACAAG
>VXBT01005588.1:109607-135272 GCA_013400235.1 Oriolus oriolus | reverse complement strand
TATATATATATATATATATCAATTAAAAACAAAACAAAACCAAATACAAAACAAAAGAAACAAAATCAAATATTTAATTTTCTCTGTGACAGAAGGAATTTATGTATGAATTTTCGTGTGGATATAGATACATTTTAAGCAATTCCTTTCAATGAACAGTTAATTTTTACTATTTTGCCTTGGAAGGGTAGGAGGAAGGTGAAAGGGAAAAGATTAACAGAACGTCTTACATCCTTTCCTTTCCCATATTTTCTGGAGAAAAAGACACAGCCCATCCAAATGAAATTTGGATGGAACTTTTTTCTTCCTCAAAGACTTCTTGACTGTTTACTGGTGTGTGACAGTCTGTGTGACAGAGAAGGGGAGAAAGAGATGGGCAAAAGGCTTGCTTTCTTTTTTACACTCTCTGGACTGGTTTTGCAATGCATTGATTACTCAGTCAGATCAAGGAATGTGCTATTTATTCTCCTGTTGTCACATACTCTTTTCTAATACTACTTTTATTTCATTTACGATAGTTTTTTTATTTTAAAAAATACATAATTGCATTAATGAGTTAATCATAAGTTAGGATTAATTCTGATGTAATCTTTTTACTTTCTGCCCCCATTTTCACTCTTTCATTATGCAAGACATAGAAGAGAATGCCACATAATTTTCATTTCATTACCCTTTAAGCTCTGTGTGGGTGGAACTTACTGAGTTGACAGGGGAAAAGCATCACAGTTGTTCACAGCCAGAGAATAGTTATATTAAAATATTTAGGGATAAAAGGAAACTTTTCTTTTTCAGAATATTTAGAAGGGTTACCAACAGCAAACGAAAATAAAAGTAAGGAGAATTTTTCTTTTTTTTTAAATTCCCAAAGGGATAATAGTTCTGTCCATATAGGCCTCTAACATTTCTGGTTAGCATTACTTCATTTTCTGCAGATGGTGCGTCTTCAAGTCTTGGCACCATCAGCGTAGCAGATACTTCCCATTCCTCTGCTGATATTTTGAACAGAGATAGCCAAGCAGTGTTTAATAGTTTTCCACTGCATTTTTGACTGATTCACTAAGGTGCGATAGTGAAGAAAAAGCATCATCACTGCTAATTGCATGATTACTTGTGTTCAGTGTCCTTTCAAATTTCAAAGAGTTTTCCAATAAGGTATCCCAGAATGCCTGTAGTAATATTTTTTTATGAATTTACAAAAGCAGCTCTAGATATTCCATACCCTAGCCAGTCAGAGTGAGTCTGAAATTATCTCCGTGACAACCCATACCATGCAGAGAAATGCAAAAAACTCCTGTGGCTTCTGTGCCCCTTCTCAGTCTAATGTGAGTGAGTAGACAGTCACAGGAACTAACCAATTTATGTGGCCAGCTGTGAATCCTTGCCTGCATTTCTCTGAGGTTTCCACATGACCTTTGTATGCTCATTTAAATTAAATCTGTCCTACGTTCACATCCTTTTCTTTTTAAATGAATTGCAAAGTGACAGGCTGAAGTTTCAGTTGGCTGCCTTCACAGATTCCCTGTGCCACTCTGGAGAAGCTTCATTTTTCTACTTATGAAATAAGGACATTATTTACTACTCCTCTTCTTTATCTGGTCTGTCTATTTGCGGACAGAGGATTCACTTGGGGCTTTGAAAACACTTCATATTTAGGGACCTAGTCCCAGTCCAAGTGCTGCTACAATAGAAGCAACATGGTGGCTTTCTTGATGATTGTGTTTCACTTAATTTTAGGGAGTTGGGTAATATATTTCTGTTCAGTTTCTGGACTGCTTTATAAAATTCTGCTTTACATAAGCCCACAATTTTCTATTTCATCCAGTTAGATGGATTCTGTTCTCTTCCAAGGCTCATAAACATGACACAACACCCTGGAGAAGCCTTTGTGTATTTTTTTAATGTTTTAGCCTCTGTGGATATAAACCAACTTGCTTGTCTTTTGGTTGAAGCAGAGACTAATTAAGTTAGTTATATAATTATTATTCTAAAGACTCCCCTCATATGCTTCATCTGTCTTTATGTTGCTGAAAAAGACATTTTCTTGTCTACCTTTTTGCTGCCTGAGCAAATATAAATGTGCTCCTTAGGTCAGCTCCTACTGAATACAATTTTTCTAAGTTAATGAGTGTAGAAAAAAAGAAAAAGGAAGAAAAAAATAATCCCACTTACATATAACCATATTTCCTAGCCCACTCAATCATCATGTTGATTTCTCAGGGTCTCCTTCATTAACCTGAAAAAAAACATTAAGATCTATATAAAGATAGGATATTTGTGTTCTCTGCCACTGCAAACTGTCCTGGGACAGAAATATTAATATCCATCCAATGTCAAGGGCTGGATTCTGCTGGGTTTACTGATATCCCACATGAGACCGAGTTATTTCCACCATGTGCAGACATCACTAAGCCATCTAGGCTAAACTAATAATTCAAAATAACATCTTTAGACTTTGAACCAAGGGAAAAGATGAATAACGATGCTTATGTGTGTAGCTTGTTTAAGGAGAACAAATCAAATAAACCATTGGAGACGGACAGACTTAAGGGAAATGAATCTGCTTTCCTCCATGGTTTAAATACCACTGGTTTTGGAGCTAAGTATTGGCTCTTCCCTATCTGTGAATGTGGACTCTTCAACGTACAACACAACCTGCAACAGCTGCTGTGGCACCTTCAAATCTATGGGTTGTAATGAACCCTTTCCTTTTCTAGTATTTTCATTGTGGAATCAAAGTGGAGCCATTCACAGACTAAACTAATAATCTTGGACTTTACCAATCAGACAAAGCTGGTTTGGGCTGGAGTAGAGTTAATTTTCTTCATGGTAGCTGGTGTGGGGCTGTGTTTTGTATTTGCGCAATGAACGATGTTGATGATTCAGGGATGTTCAGCTTGTGCCTCAGCAGGGCTTACATAAAACCAAAGCATTGTCTGCTCCTTACACAGCCCCAACAGCAAGAAGACCAGGGCTGGACAAGAGCTGGGAGGGGGCACAGCCAGGACAGCTGACCCCAACCGACCAAAGGGATTTTCCAGACCATATGGCATCATGCTCAGCAATAAAGCTATGGAGAAGGTTGGTGGGGGCAATGCTGCTCAGACACTGTTTGGGTGTGGGCTGGTTGTTGATGAGCAGTTGTTTGCATTTGCATCACTTGTCTTTCCTGGGTTTTGTTTATCTCTCTTTGTTATTTTCCTTTTCATTTAATAATAACAGCAGAAATGTTTATATAGTCATTATTAAATTTTTCTTATCTCAACACACAAGTTCTCTCACTATTGCCCTTCCAATTCACTTTTCTCATCCCACTGGGGTGGGAGAATGAGCAAGCAGCTGTGTGGTGCTTAGTTGACAGCCTGAGTTAAACATGACACAGGCTTCAGTTGGTTTGGGTTTTTTTGGTTTTTGTTGTTTTTTTAAATTTGTCCTTGTTTTCTCCCTCCAAGATATTTTAGAACCAAATTTTCCCTGCATGTGTCTTTCCAGATAACAAAGTAATCTCATTCCTGAATACCCCTGGAAACTAGATCTGATCTTTCACAGATGTGCATTCATGCTTGAAGGCTTTTCAAGAGATTGAACACAAACTGGAATGATGAGAAATCAAGGGAACCCACTATTCTCCTGTCAGACTTCTGATAAAGGAAAAATTAAATCTCTAACTGTCCTGGTTTCATCTGGGATACAGTTAATTTTCTTCATAGTAGATGGTACAGTGCTAAGGGTTCTCCCTGTGCGGTATCAGCCCACCATCTAAATTCTGTTTCAGTTGGTGTGAATTGTACTGGGAGTGGATGTAGTAAAGCTTGAAGTGATCAAACAGAATGGTGATGAGAGCTCTAGAGGTCCTTAGGGAAAGCATGTAAATAACTGTAGATCACCTCCTGTGATGCATGAAAAATATTTAATTAGTGATGGGCACTATTTAATGTAACAGAGGGAGGGCAGTATTCCTACAGTCATAACATAATGAGTTCTACCATGATTCTACTGAACCCTTCAAGAGACTTCAGACACACATCTGCAAAAGTTTGTGACTGGGAAAAGACAACTGAGCTTAACTACCTCTGGTCACAGTCATATATTATCTTTGAAGTTCCTTTATTATGCTTCATTGGGAAATATTCATATCACACACAGAAAAGCATACAAATTTTTAGTAGATACCTTGCTATTGTTCTTTTACATAATTTTAAATTATTAATTTAGGAAATTCAAAATTCTGGTTGCTTCCTATAGTCCCTTTTACAGTATTTGGTTTTAGAACAGACAGCAAGAGAAGCTGACAACTGCCACAATTAAGGAAAGACTGTTGACAAACTATTAGCAGATAATGCATTGTGAAAATTCACATTGCAGCTCTCTTAAACAAATGTATGTTTTTCTCTCTATGACATTCGCGTAATTCAAAGAGCAGAAATACTCTCTGACTTGTGAATTTGGCTGAATAAAGGGGGCATATGAGAACAACCATGAAAGTAAAATATTACCTTAAAAAATCAAGAAGTTCAAGGAGGTAACTGTCACACTGTATATACATTGTGTATCTTGGATAAACACATTTTGAAACGGTTAAAGAAAAAATAACCAGCCGAACTTGTGTGAATAGTAAGGAAAGAATTTCACAAAACTAAATTAGAAAATATTGCATAGAATCCCTACCTTATGAAATGTATCCAACTTTTTTACAACTGAGTGCACCTGGAATTCTTTGTAACAGGTTTAATCTCTCTGTGGATCCTGATGTTTTCACAGGGCATAAGTGGGCTACTATCTCAAGTGAAAATGTCTCTATTTGAAAAGTCACTCTGATGGTTTCAGTTTAAATCATATTAACAGCTTAGATTTTGGATTCTCAGTGTGCATCACATTTTTTGATTAAAAGAAGTCAAGCCATCAAAATAAAAATGATAAAGGATCAGAAATTACTGTGCTTCATTTTAGGTAATATTTCCAAAGCAATAATAAAACACTTTACCAATCAACCAGTTAATGACCAATGTGAGTTGTTATAAGGCAGTGGGTAAAGATGACAGAGCCTAATTTATCTAGCTGGCCATTAACTCATCAATAAAAGGGTTACTAGTCAAGAGTGTAAGAATTGTTCATATAAATCTCAGTTATGTTACTATTAAAATACTAAATTAGTTTTCTAAAATAATTTACTTTATCATTATCACAGTGTAATACCAGTAATTTATCACCAACACTTTATTTCAGCCACTATTGGCCCAATAAACAAAAAAATTGACCTGATTGCAACCCTAAATGTGGAAGATAATTGTATAATGATCTGGGTTTACCATACCGTCTACATAGCTTTTAATCTGAAGAAGTTCAGTACACAGACGTTAATTTACTAGCATTCAGAAGTCAGAAACAGAATACTTGTCACTCTCCACCATTTTTAGGGAATAGCCTACCTATATTTATCTGTAACAGATATTTTCACTTGGCAAGCATGGATTTTGAGACGATGACCCAAAATCATGCAACTTGGAACAATATTTATTTTTTCATAAAACCATAACAATAATGTCATACAGAAGTGGCCACATCTGTCCAATATGTTTCTTTGGTGGTTTTGGCGTTGATCTGAAACTCAAAATCAGATGTTTGGCTAAATATCACCCTAGTTCAAACAAGAAATTACTCAGGGAATAGGAATACTCAGTCAAAATCCAAGGAAATATGATCAAATCAATGCAAGAGCCACTGCCTGTATTAGTCATGAAACTGCAACAATGGAAATACCATTCATCTGAAAATGAGTTCAGGCTACACCCTTGCAAAGTGATGATAAATAGGTATTAGCATAAACCAATTGTCAACAAAGATCTTTTTTTCTCTTTCTCCATGTCTTATTGTAGAGGACATACACCTCTTCACTTAATATTCATTTTGTTCAGATGGGATTCTGAAATAAATGGAATGAATTTTCTATAATACTTATGTCATGAATATGAATGAAGGCAAGGGGCAGGATGGGAGGAGGAAGGTAATTCTAACTATACCCAAAATGTAGCCTGCGTATCCATTTGAAATGGACTTAATAAGCACTCAAACACCGTGAAGACTTTAATTAAGAAACAAGTATTAAAAAAAAAAAATCAGCTAATTTCCTAATTAAATCAACATGCACTTGTAAATGGGTTACCAGTAATTTCCTTGCTGGTGTCATTGTGTCTTTTAGGTGTAATGTATAATTTTTAATAGGCAATTACTTGATTCTTCATGACCCAGACATGGTCTTGAAAGGTTAATTCAGTAACGCTATAAAAGTGATGCACACTGTCTTTTGACGAAAGGTAGTGACAAAAACAGTAAATTAGAGCAGAATGTTTCAGAAGATGTGAACAATTACAGATTAGAATGAGTACACAATAGTACCAGTGGACTTAGGGACACATTTCAGACCTGCACTGCTAGAATAGAGCTGAAAATCTTATAGGTCCTGTTTGATGCTCTGTAATACATCATCTAACATTTCTCTGTATTTTTTCAAAAGAATCCCTCTGGAAGACAATTACAGTAATTCATTTTTTTCAAAAAAATGAAAAAATATAAAGTCTGATTAATCAATTAACTTGGTTAAAGCAGCTCAACAGAAAAAGAAATGGAAACCAAGTCTGTCAAGACACCTGCTTCACGCAACAGGCCGTATTTTTACCAAGGATTTGCTCTACCCTTCAAAATACTTAAAAACAACTTGTCTATAGCACATTATCGCTTAAAAGAAATGTTGTCCAAAAAACCACCTCACCTAGACCCTTTTGAATGTTTAGTGGAACAAAGCTGAGTTGACTGGTGGGCAAGTCCCCTGTAAATGGGGTGTACTGACAGAAAAAGCTTCCAGACTGGACAAGAAACAGTTTAGCACCACATGCTTGCTCAGACTAGAATAAGCTGGAACTGTTCACAAAAAATGGCTTGTCCTGATTTTTTGAGCTGTTGTATAATTTCTCCCATGACAATCCCTTCCTTTTGGTAGCATCACAACTGCACAGTGCTGAAAATTTGTCGTTCCTTTTTCTTTTGCTTCCCTCAAATATATAAAGTTTTATCACATCCAGGGGTATTTTTTGAACTGATAAAATAAATTACTCCAGCAGAGATGTACTGAAAAATCTAGATTGCTCATGGCATGTTGATTAGTTCTAAATAAATTGAGTATTCACTACAGGGTACAGTTAGTTCAGTTAGTTGTTGTTTCTATATTAGATACCAGAAGAAAGTACTGTAAAAAGCTTTGGTGCAAAAAGGTTTTAGGAGGATTTTCAAAAAATGTAAGTGCTATGACTTTATTTCTTTTTATTCTTCTTTCCTTTCCTTTTTTTTTTAACAAGGATCTCTTCTTTACCCTTCTGCAGGCTGTTGATGTAAAAGTCTTCTCTCTAGCATACATCACCTAACAGAGGCTTCATTGAGCATCCTGCCTCATTGACTTTTTTCTCCTCATCTCTTTTTGAAACCTATTGACTGTTTCTTAATTTTTCTCTCCATAAGTTATTGCCTTTATGACTGAATGCCTTAATTTATTCCCCATATGATATCTGCACACTACTGCTCCCTGTGATTTATGGCATATGTGGTCTTCTGTTGTTTAACTCCATAAAGTACGTTGGAATAAAATTCTATGAAAGTAGATGTACTCCCATATGACTAATGAAGTCAGCATGCACTGTTGACTCCTCATCATCGTGAAAACACACACACACACATGTTTTCAGGCATAGTCAGAGAAAGAGTCTTTAAAATATTTCCATTTAAGTTTATGTCACTGTTGCATTTCTATTGAAATTTATGCTTATTCTGAAAATCATCTAACACACCCCAAAAAGCTATTAAACTTTTCCAAACTACCACAATATAAATAAGAACTAATAAACTGAATTCTGATATTTTAATGTGGAATTTGGGGCTCTAGAAAATCCACAAACTTGTTGATCGTGCACTTTAGAAAGTATATAGCCAACAGAAAAAACTGCTGAAATACTTAGAAAGAAAAAAGCTTGATTAGGGAGGATTCGTAAATTCTAAGTGATTTCTTTGGTCTATATGTTTAGATTGTGCAAAGTTCAAAGATTTCTCTCTCTTAACCTTGATATTGATGGAAAGCAAGGTTTTTCATTAACTTACTAAACAGGGGCCCAGAAGCATCCTTTACTATTATCTTAATTATTAGTCATTCCTTCTTCTCCCCTGCACACACACTTCCACGATTTACACAACTAAAAATAACAACAGCGCACTGGTGATTTATTTTCTGCATCTTCTAATGTACACCTGCTTGTAGCTCATCAGCTGTCATTTACTTAGCAAAAATATAATTATGATGCTCTAATTTATATGTCAAAAAGATTCAGTACTTCATTTGGAAAGAAGGGAGCCGAGGGAAAGGAAACGCAGTGTTTGCATATCAGGGATCAACAACTTTCTGAAAAGCTAAAAACACATAAAGACAGAAACTGCAAAAATTAAGGCAGCATTGGCTAATATTTATGTCTACTTACAGTTTTTCTAAGCAAAATCTACACGTGTATTTAGGATTCCCAAAAATCAAATCAATCATCCAGTGTTTATGAAAACATCTATAAAAGTTGGGTAGCTAACTCTCAAAAAAATCAATGGGGTTTTGCTACTGGCTTCAGTCACACCATCCGCATGCAGTCCAAACTTCATTTTCAGGTAGCTCAGTAAACTGCACTTTTGCCTCTAGGGGTTCTGAAATAACTTCAAGAGGTTTTTTTTTCCAGGAAAATAAGCCTTCTACAATCCTATTACCTGTGTGTGACTACTTGCTTACATGCTCAGCCAAGAAATTTTCTCAGATTATTTTTGGTGAGTGGAATTGTGTTTGCTAGGGAATTTGAATTCCAAAGATAGCATGCTATCCACATTTGATGCAATGCCCTTGGGTAGTAAGTGCAGAGAAAGCTTGACCCTTTGCATGACAGAATCCTTAATACTATGCTGGTTGAACTTATCTTTGGTTTCCTTGCTCATTGCCATATCCTAGAACCTGGTTTTCCTATTGATGTATGACAGCACTGGAGACTCAGAAGGAGGTAGTTTGTCACACAGGCATCCGTATTTACAGTTTCACATCCAACACAGATCCTTTCCATCTTTGGGATCACACTTGGGATGTAGAGGTTTTCCAGCATTTTCTGGGAGCACATGTACAAGTATAGGATTCTAAAAACAAATACAGTTTGTTCCTTCCCATCAGATTTCTCAAAATTCGACAAAGTCCATGGATCAAACTACACTTGTGTTGCTGCCTTTGGGGTTTATTTTTGGTTATTTTGGTTTTCTCCTAACTATTATAGATCACAGTGTGTATTTTTTGAAAAGGCTTTCTCTGGAGATTTAGAAATGCTTTCAGAGCCCCGAGTATCACAAAACCTTTTATTTCATTCTCAGTTGATTTTGATTGTCATGATCATCAAAAAAGGAAATTAGAATTCGGGACAAGGTATCTCAGGTGCACGATGTGAACCATCTCAAACACACTCGTGTCTGCTAACTTGTAGGGGATGAGGAATTAGAGCAGATCTCTGGCAGGATGCTAGCTCTGCCAGGCAAATGATTATAGCAGGTTTTGAAGGGCGTGGGGTCCAATGCTGCATCAGATTTAAGAAAATGAAGGTTATCATCCTGGGGACAGAGGATGGTCTTCAGCAGCACACGGAAATTTTTTGCCTGTGACAGACCTGGGGGCGATGTTTGACTTGGAACACAAAATGGAGTTGTTATTATTTTCTACCTTTCTGCTACAGTTTTCACAGAAGAACCTGAAAAATATTTTAGCCCCTGGCACCTCTTTGACTTCTCCAGATCATCAGACAAAGGATTAGCTTAGGAACAACTGTTTATTCAGACATGCTCTGAGGCTGCTCTCTGAGGCTTATCATGGGATTCCTTTCTGCAGTCTGGCACAGCAGAGCTTCAGTGCAACAAGAATTTTGACAGACTCTTTCTTGCTAGCAGGATCATAGTGTGATTGGTCAGAAGGTTTTATTCAACTTTTTTAATGGAGCAGGAAAAAAGCAACCTGTTCTTAGAACCTAACATGGCAGCACTAATCAGGACATCAGATTTGAAATCATGGTTTGTAGAAGCAGCTGACGAGTTTACAGATCTTTTTTATCAGAGCTGTTCTCTCCTTTCGGCAGAGGACCAGCAAAATCCCAGTATGCACAGTTTTCTGCTTGAATTTTCCACTTCAGACACCTATGCGAGATGCCAGACCAGCAATCCCTGTCACAATTTTTTTCTCTGCTATGGCAAAGAGCTCAGTTTACGACACCATAGATGTCCAGTTTCATCCTGCTTCTCTCCACAAGGCCATTAGCAGTGTTTTTAACATGAAAGGTTTTACTCTGTAGAAATCACACAGATTTGTAACTAAAATATTTTGTAATCTAATAAACCTCTACACTACCAATTTGGTCCTAAGCAATGAGAAAAGTCAGCTCAGTCACTACTCAGAAGGTGAAAGTTTCAATCAGAAAATGAAACTTTTTTGAGAAAATCATGCAAAAAGACATATTGCATTGCAGGTGTGGAGGAAATGCATGGTTGGTTTTGGTTGCCAACCAAAGAGACAACTCCCAAAGACTGGCCTGTGTCATTGCCTGTCCCTTTCCTCAGTGAGCTGCTCTTCTGGCTCAGACTTACCAAGAGTTCCCAATCCAGTGGCCCATAGTAATAATTTCACTTATTTTTTCTTTTGCTTAACTGCAGCTCTCCCTATGCAACAAATACCAGTGCATGTGTGTAGAAAACCAGTTGTGGCCATTTTAATGGGGGGAGTGGTAGAGCAGATGGAAAGGGACAGTCACTTTGTGCTGGAGACAGGAGTACATAAAAATATACCCAAGTGTGTAGTTTCTGGTCAGGAGTGGTTATGTTGTATGGCCAAAGTACATTTCATTTATAAAGGTGTTCAGATTCCTGATACTCACTGGTTGTAGCAGAAAATACAACACTGCTAAGAATCTGGCTTGAAATATTTCACTCTCAAACTGAACCATTAGACACTGTAGTGAAAGCCTGTGTCTCTGTCACAGTTTAATAAACTTTGAGCAGTTTGTTAAAAAACAGTGGGTTCTGTGAATGGTCTTTGTAATTATTATAGCATCTGGAAAAAAACAAGGAAACTGAAATCAATGGATATATTTCCTTGGTAGTGATGGAATGTAATACTATCTTGCCCTATTAATCTCCTGTCATTTTTAATGAGACCTGCTGATATCCAATAAATGTATAGGGTAAGGTAAAAATATAAGTACAAGTTCAAATGAAGAAAAGATGCATTAACCCTGTAAATAGCTGCATACACAGGGATCTTTGAGCCGACGACAGGAAAATAAAACAAAACCCTCACAAATCTGCCATCAGTTCTAGCTGGAAGGTGATATTGGTTATCCTCAGTTCTAGTTGTACAGAAGACAAACTGCACTGGGTTTCCACGGCAAGGTTTTGGTATGAGGGGATAGTATAGGGGTGGCTACTGTGAGAAGCTGCTGGAAGCTTCCCCCATATCTGATAGAGCCAGTGCCAACCAGCTCCGAGATGGATGCACTGCTGGCCAAGGCTGAGCCCGCCAAGGAGGGTGGTGCTGCACAGCGAAGATGCTGCTCATCAAGGCTGAGTCCTAACGAGCATTTCTGTGATCCTAATGCAGCCTGAGGAGAGGTGGGGAATGCTCCAAGACTAATCAGTACTGCCCATGATGGGAACAGGGGTTACGACCTGCTCCTGGAGGCAAGGGTAACCCAGGTTCTTCTTATTAGATCCCTTGAGGCTGACTAGAGTGAAAAGGCACTGAATGATTGACGTTTATAAACATATGTATATATATATATATGTAGTGTTTATTTTAGAATTTGGTTGCAATGGAAAGCAGGTGCATAGCTGTTTTGGTTATTATTATCACTTAATAAAGGGATATAGCGGAAAAGAATGGAAGAAGGAGAAAGAAAGAAGAGTAGAAATAAATGCAATCACCACCCACGGATTTACAACAAGACTTGATCGTTGTCCTTGGACAAAGTGATGATCAAAGGTCCTGGTCCATTTGGTGGAAGGGAGAAACCTACAAAACACAAATTACAGTGGATTAGTATATGCTCAGGTGGGAACATCCAAGAATCTTCTCTGGAGGGGGAAGTTTTACACTGTTTTTTGATCACATGCGGTCCTCAGGCGGAAGCCTCTGAAATGACTCTGGGGGTGTTTGTGGGGTCTTTGATAGTTCCAGCCAAGATCAACCCACCACAGAAATACAGACCAAAAATAACTAGAGTCCACATTATTTAACCAATACTTTTACATTACTTAAGAGCTTTTAAGTTCTGTTTTGTGTTTCAGATATTACTTATGAATTTTTATTAGAATTATTATAATTAGGAGATGAAATCCATAAATTTGAGACCACAGACTGTAACTCAAAACTGACATATCTTGGAATGGTGCTGGTTCATGGAATTAGAGAGAGGTATCCCCCAAGCTTTTCTTCCTGTCCCAGATTTTTCCATATCTTCTGTAACAGTTTAAGAGACATGGGAATAGCCACGTATCAAATGTATTTTTCTTTGGATTTTGTTCTTAACAAGGTCAAAATGTTAACACATATATCCTATGCTCCCATGTAATTTCCCCATTCATTTGACTGTCAAGTGTTATAATCTGCTACAATTTACCTCCTCACTTCTTCTCCTTTTTTTCCTGCAGTTTGTCATGCAGCTTATTTCTCAGTTCTGAAACATGATGGGCTGAAGCAATTTAGATGCAATATATATGCATTTCCTCTGTAGTTGTGACTGCACTGAATACTGTGGGAAGACTCTTGATAAACGAATGAGAATAAGAAAGAAAGTTCCTTTGTTAAGTCAGGCATAACTTTGAAATCCCTTGAGCTATTAGAGTGCATCTGTTTTTATCCATGTGGCATAAAATGAACGGAGATGCTTACAAAATTTATATTAAATGTCACAGGTTTAAACCTATTTAGATACAGTAAAATAGACTTTCAAAGTTGAAGTAATTAAAGTGGATGTAGTTTCTTTGGTTTGACACAAAATGGATTCGTCATCATGTTTGCAACATGGCTATAAACTTACGTTACATCTCCTTGCTCTTGAATAGGTTCCTTTTAAGTGATGCCTTAGGTTTTAACTCATATTTTTCAAAATTCTGTATTCCTAGTGTGTAACTCTGAACTGCCTTGCAGCCTGTCAGCTAAGACAGACATAACAAACCCTCTCTAGGTTTGCTCTCCAAGGATACCCAGACTGTCCTAGGCCCAAAATGTGTAACCCAGCACCTTGAGAAGGGGGGGCGAGCTGAGGGGCAGTTCCATCATTAGCTAAAGTTTAATTGGGCAATTTATGCTGATCTGCAAATGGACCAAACCTGTAACAGTGTGAAGAACTCGTGACTTGGGGTCCATCTCGGGTGCAGCCTTTGGCCTGCCCAGGGTGTGCCTCTGAAGGCCTTTCCAATAAATATCCACCTTTATTCCCTTACTCCTGTCTAGTCTCTGTTTCCAGGTTGGCCTTTTAGGCATCAAAAGTATGTGTCAGTCTATGTTCTTGTCACAGAAATGAAAGACAAAGGGAAAAACACAGGCATATGTGGGGAGTAAACATAAATTTTGCTGGATCAAAGTTAATACAAAACAAATAGGTGAGGACATGTAGGGTTAGGCCAAAATAATCTTCCTTTAAGTGGCTTGTAGGAAAGACATTGTTAACTAGTGGATCCTGATATCCTGTTTTAATCCTGCTTCTCCAGTGGACCAAGGCCGTGTCACTTTCCCATGTATTTAGATACAAAAAATGTAAGGCTAGAAGCAAAGGGAGAGGCTTCAGTAGGGGGCCAAACCATGAGAGGAATTACTTCATTAACCACGCTTCTAATTGGTGATTCTTGTAAATTATGCTGATTTTCAAAAGTTATAAAAGTGTTGAAGCCCTATATCATATGTGCATTCCTGGAAGACCTTCAATAAGTGGTAAATGCTTTTTTTTTCATTTCAATCTCGTTTGGCTTGTGATTTTAGGGCTGATAAGGCATCACCACCACAAAATCCCACAGGCTGGAAGGGTCTCCAGAGCTCACCTGGTTCAACCTGCTGACTGAGTGGGTACTATTATAAAGGACTGCTCAGGGCCATGTTTGGTCAAGTTTTCAATTTCAGGGACAGAGATTGTACAGCCTCCCTGACTCCCTGCTGGAACATAAAACCACCCTCATGGTAATTTTGGTTTTTATTTACATCAAATTGAAACAGTTCTTTTCATTTTTTTTTTCCTAAAAAGAGTGTGGCTCCTTATTCTCTGCATTCTTCCATTACACAGCAAGTTAAATATGCTTAACTGCCTAAAACACTACACTTTTTTTTTTATAAAATGTAAACAGATGCCAGCAAAACCTAGGTATATGCTTCTCAGAGCCTGGCTTTTTAATTAATCCTAATTATGGTGTAAATCAGGTGGTCTTAGTCTCATTTACTTTTAAATCTCTTAGATTTTTAAAGGTCTTAATATCTCTTACTTTTAAATCAAATAAAATTGGGGCTGTCGCTTCAATTGGTTGAAGACAGGCAATATCTAACCATTTTTGGAAGACATCTAGGTCATTTTTTAGAAGATGGAAATAAACCAGCCTATGCTTATGTAAAGCTGTTTGGCCTTCATATCTAAAACATACCATGACTAATTCAGCAAGTTATTGACTTCTTCACAACTGCTGGAACCACAGAACTCACAACTCAGACGGAAAGATCTGACACCAAAAGCATTTAAAGTTATGAGCTGATGAACACAAAGAGTAATGGCTATGGTTATCCAACAGACCTTTCACAAGTGAGTGATCTGTATTTACATTAGAACTCAGATGATTTACAAATGCCAAGGTGCCACATTTTAATTTAATGATATACACATGTCAGGAGCTTTTTATTCAGTACATCACATCTATAAGCCTTTGCACTGTATTTTACATGAAATAAGAAATGAGTAACAAATTAAACCAGAGTCACAAAAGAATCAGTGGCCAATATCATGAAAATAAGGCTATGTTTCAGTAATTATTGCTGTCAAAGTCCTTCTTTGTATTCTGGAAGGAGTCTAACTTCTTGAAAGATGAAGGAAATTTTGAGGCATTCATCACAGTTATTTCCATTCTCAACTTTCATGGATCAAAATGTTAAGAAATCACAAAAACATTTTCAGTTAAAAAATTAGATTCTAAAATGCATTGAAACATATGCTCTCCTCAAGGGGCCTCTGGCAGTTTTTCTAATGTAACTTCTGTCATTTTCCCCATATCAAACTTACAAATCCAATCTATGGAATCTGGTTAGTTGCTTAAAATAAGAAATTTAAAAACAGTGTTTAGAAGTATATTGGGTGAGGAGAATAAAGAAGCTTCCATTTTTGTTTTCCTACAATAAAATATTAACTTTTTAATAATGTATGAAGCATTAATCTACCTACGACGTATGAGGCATAACATGGCTAATGGACCAAAATTGGCAGCTAACTGACCAGTATTTCTCAACTTATATTAGTATGCAAATACATCTCAGAGGGATATTTTTGCTTCCAAAAGTTAATCTACCAAGAAAGAAATGAACAGGTTACAAGAAAAAAAACCCAACCAAACAAAACAAAAAAGAAAAAAGAAAACAAAACCAACAAAAAAACTACCAAAATCCACCCAGAACACCAAAGAGCAAACCAGCAGTGTAGAAGGGTTCAGATCTTTAAACATAATGGCATCTAGAAACGTAATTCTTAAGTGTCCACAAAAAAAAGACCCATCCTTAGATGAATATGGTCTGACATTGTTCCAAAGCTCTGAAGTACAACTTTAAAAAACAAATGTATGCAGTGATTTAAATGTAAGGTTCCCAATTAGCAGATGAAGAGAAGACTAAAAATAACCGGAATTAGTTTAATGAATGACAGCTCATAAACCTTTTTCTGCCAGAAAGAAGGCATAGCATTGCTCAAGAAAGGTTCATGACTCTTGTTGCTAAGGGTGAAATTAGAAATATGAAATGAGTCTAAGAAACCCTTGTAAATCATCTGAAAGAAAGCAAAATGTAGCAAGCCTTTTTCTAAAGAGCCTGGTATTAAAAGACATTTATTAACTGTTTTTAGATCTGAAGAGGTTAAGGCCTTTCAAAAATTTCCTAGAAAGTTAAAGTTTTGTCTTTCCCTTGTAGAGTTCATTTACTCAGCTTGTAAGCCTTTCCTTGTGCATTACTAATATAAATAATTTACATTCCTATGGTCTGTTGTACGTAGAGGAAAGATTCATTTTATTTTTAACAGAAAAAGACCATATGAAAATTCAAAACATACAGAGTCCTAATGTACAAGAATGACAGCACTCCTATTCTTCCCCACGATGACATAATTTCATTTCAAAGGACAGCAGAAGAGTTTCCTTTAATTTTTCTTTTTTCCAAGTTGAGCATATTTTGATAGAAAACCTACAATTAATAGTATAGAAAAATGATATGCAATTAATTGCATCAAAGTGGTATGAGCTATATGAGCATTAACTTTGAGTGATGTGCAAGCATTACTCTGCTACTGCTATCAGCTCAGTGATTTTATGATTCCTGTCAGCAATGGATGATAAAACAAAGAAGATAGAGAGAACCAGGCATATTTCTCCTTTGTTACAGCAAAGGGCTAGTTTAAAGAGACAGGCAATTTAGCGGGTTTGAAAGACGTGCTGAACCTAATTACAATGCTCTAATCCATCCTTATTCTTTTAATTTTTTTAAAATAATATCAGAAGCTTAATTCTTTCTGGGTACCTTCCAGCAGTTCTTAAAAAAAAAAAAAATGCCCAAACCAAAAAAAAACCACTTTAAACCCCCAACAAACCTGCAAAAAGCTTCTGTGCTGTATCAACTGATTAGTACTAAACTCCATCATAGCAAATCTGCTATCATACAGAACAGCTAAAAGATAGCAATAGGAATTAATCAGTTATAGAATCCTATTCCTCCTTAAGATGATCCCTGTATCACATACCAGAAGTGCTGCTTGGTCCCCTAAAGACATAAAATGAGAAATACAGAAGCATAAATGCTGAACAAGCTTTCCTGCAAAGAAAAAGAGACAAGAATAAATATCAGCTTGACTTTCTATCTTTCTGTCAGGCATCAGCATAAAAAGAATTGCAGCTGCCAGCACCAAACAGGTGTTTTGCAGCAGCTGTAAGCAGGATCACCAGAGTGAAGCCCGTGGTAACTTCAAGGCTTGAGCTAAAGGGATGCTAATCTGAAGTCACAACTCAGATTTTTGGTAGGAGAAGTAGGTAAGGCTATGGAACAAACCTTTTCAAATCTTAATTTTTAGATCTGGTTACTTTATTCAATGAAAGTAGGGTATATGTGGGGGTAATACATTTATATAATGCCTCTGGTCTTTCAAACCTTTTTTTGCTGTATTCAGAGTTCTAGCACTTGAGTAAGGCTACTGCTAGCAAGTGAAATTACATAGGGGCTTTACACTAAGGCACCTTGTGCTGGGTTGACCCTGGCTGGATGCCAAGTGCCCACCAGGGCTGCTCTGTCACTCCCTTCCTCAGCTGGACATGAGAGAGAAAATTCAGTGAAAGGCTGGTGGGCTGAGATAAGGGCAGGGGGACATCTCTCACCAATTACTGTCACAGGCAAAACAGAGTCAAAACAGGGAAATTTGCTTAATCAAATATTACCAAATCAGAGTAGGGCAATAATATATAAATCCAAATCTTAAAACACCTCCCCCCCCCCACCCCCGCCCTCCCTTCTTCACAGGCTCAAATTCACTGTTGACTTCCCTCCCTCCTCATCACCAGAGACACAGTGGGATGGGGAATGGGGCTGAGCTCAGACCATTTCTTTATCTCTGCTGTTCCTTCCTCATCACACTCTTCCCCTGCTGCACCACAGGTCCCTCCCACAGGGCTCAGTCCTTCAGAAAAAGGCTGCTCCAAAGTGAGTCCCCCATGTTTTGCTGTACCCAAAAGTCCTGTTGCTGTTGGTTTTCAGTACAGGTACTTTCACAAAGCCTAATAGAAGCATTGTTCCTGTTTAATTACTGAAATATAGACGTGTATACTGAAAGATATTTCTGTACTTAGCAATTTTATCACAGAATGGATTGAGGGAATCAAAATATTTGGGCTAGAATAGTGCAATTTGTATACACTATTACAGCTGTATAAGAAGAAAAAAACTTTTCCAGTGAACTAAAACATAAATCCTAGTCCACAGCTTTGAATTCATACATTTCTTCCCTTCAGTTCCTATATCTGGGAACATATTTTTTTAAATCTTAACTTTATCATATTATTTCGCTAACTGTAATTTGCCTTATCTACGTCACATTTTTTTCCTTTTCGTTCTCGCTAATACTGTCAATGATTCCAAATTTAGTATAATTTAAAAGCTTTTGTTGAAGTATTTACAATCCTAGTACATGTCCTCAGTCTGATGATGATTCTTTATTTGTTAGCTTTATCTTTGTAACTCTATCTGTCATGGTCATTGTTGCACCTGTGTTAGTATTAAGGACACTCATTATTTTTTAATTAATTTTGACAGAGAGGATTTTTACTCTAAATCAATCAAGCAGTTAATCTTGTGCAATGTTGATCCATGGCTCAAGGGAGAGCTTCCCAAGTAAAAAGTATTACTGCCTTTGCACAAAGGACTGGTAAGTGCTACTCTAGCACAATCTGTACATCCCTGATAGGAAAGACAGGAGCAGAAGATCAGAGGAGTGAAAAGTCCATTTTATTGGGGTAGACTAAAATAATGGGAAATTTTAGCTAACGGAATAAAAATTAAATATGGATAGCCAGGTTAAAGCTTGAGTGTGAGCTCAGCTTTATAACTGAAGACCAGTGTAGAAGAAAATAGCTCAGTAGTAACTATGAATAAACATTTAAAGCTTTTATTTTATCACTTCAGAAACCGAAAAGTGAAATGCACCAAGACTTATCAGTTTAAGTTAGACTTGACCCAAGAGGGCCCTTCCAGTCAGTGTCATACATTTTGACATACTTAGGTTTAGCCCAATCTCAAATTATTTTGTAAAGCAGTTCCTGAATTAAAGCAAACATAATTTTTCATATTTTGAGAGACTATGTTATTGAAATGGCAATCACCATATTCTTCCTTTTCTCAAGTGTCTGTTATTGGACACCATCAGTTTTGGGGATAAGTAGATTTGGTCTGACATGTAGATCTACTTTTGGTTTAATCCTTGTTTAATCTGAGAGCAATTAGAATGAGGCTTATAATTTTTAATGTATCATCACAGCAGGTGGCTAAAATGTAGGCGGGGCACTTTCTTGCAGAGCAGAACAATAAAGATGTTAATATTGTCTCCTTTCTGCACCTGGATTCTCTCGTAACTATTGCAGAGTGTCTTTTCTTTATTATACCTCACCATTTTCATCAAAAAGGTAGAAAATTAATTTGCTTAGAAACCTCTGTTTTTTAAATTGGGTTGCTAGAAAGTGCCCAGTTCAAAAGCTCTTGGATAGAGAAGTAATTACACCTGTGTAGCTGCAGTACTATAAAAAACTCTCTTCCTCAGGATACTTGGCTAAAGAGGATAACATTCTTCCCCAAAAATTTTGTTTTCTGAGATTGAAGGGATATCACCCAACTAATACAATGAAAAGAACAAAGAAGACAAAGGCAGAAACTATCTGAAGAAACTCATTTTGATACATAGATCAATCACAGACACATTGCATAGCTTGAAATCAGAAAATGTTGGGTTTGAAGTGCTCAAACAAATGTCGACATTTCTCAAAGTGTCTCTGAAGAAGCACACATTTATTGTAATCTTTTCCTCTTGGTCACATGCAAAAATAACACCAAATAGCTGTGGTGTATGGCCCCCACAACTGAAGCTCCATGCTGGTAAGTACAATAATTCATAAAATAGAGGTATCAAAAATACGGTTTCTGGTTACATTTTTAATCTGCTGCAAATGCAATATTTAATGCAAATACAATATAAGGAAGTTGATTTACTCTTCTTCATTATTGCAATAATAATACAAAGGGAATACAATATTTCTATGAATATCTATTTGTTCAGGTTAGCAAAAAAAAAGGTCGATAATTATTTGAACATGGTAATAAAATGAAAAATGAAAGCCTTTTGTAATGGATTATTACATTTTATGACCATACATTTATTTTACATAATTCAAACACTTTCATCCCCACTGTGTGTAAGAAAAAAACTCTAATATGTAGGTATTAATTTTAAGATGGATTCAGGTACAGACAATCAGCTTAACAAAACAACAAGGAAATTTGAATTTCCCTGTTTTTAACAGGTTTGTAGTTATGACAGACTGAGTGGACAATTCAATGCAAGTAATACTTGGGGTGGGTTTCGGCTAAAAGAAAAAAGAGTTAATTTACACAGCCTCGGATTCAAACTGATCCTGAATTTCAGTCTCTCTTACTGTGGATAATCATGAAAAGCAGAGAGCACTCATTCAATGCTGGTGTAAACACAGGCTATACCAGTAAAACTGATCAAATTGTAACCTTACACAGAGATTGCTTTTGCCCAGTTTACCAGGCAAAGAAGAATTGTCTCAAGGATAGAAGACTAAGGGCAGAAGAAATTGGTGGTTTGGTACAGCTTTAAGACAGACCAGCCCATTCACAGCTTTCCTGAGATTTTTGAGCAACAGCTTTGACCTCTCTCATCCCATTCCCATCAAACAGAGGGACACCAATTTCTCCCTTCATTATGCACAAAGCTGGGAGGCTCTCATAGTAGCGGAGGACTTGTGGCAATAATGGGACTGAGATCCAATAATAGAATGCAAGCCCCTCATGCAGGGGGTCATAGAATCACAGGGTACCATGACTCAGAAGGGGCAGCGAGTCCAACTCCTGGCCCTGCCCAGGACAGCCCTAGGAATCCTACCATGTGCTGAGAGAGTTGTCCAAAATCTTCTTACACTCTGACAGTCTTGGGCTGTGACCATTGCCTTGGGGAGTAGAACCTTAGGATATGTAAATACAGACTCTGACCTCTCCAGAAGGAGTGAGTGGAAGAAAATAGAAAACCATGTATCAGCTCTAACTGGTAAATAGTTGTTTGAATGGAATAAGGACTCAACTCAGGTTTAGTCAGCACTGTTGATTTATTTGGTTTCTTCCTAGGAGTTTAGGGAAAAATAAATTAAGGAGCACTGGAAAGATCTAGAATTGCACTGTCACTTTTGTTCTAAAAGTATTTGGCACATGTTTATTAATTTTCATGTTTTCAAGTAGCAGCTAAAACCAGTAAAACCAGGTAAAATAATTCAAGGCCATGCTGGATGGGAGATTGATCAACCTGTCCAAGTCGAAGGTATCCCTGACCATGGCAAGATGTTGGAACTAAATGATTTTTAAGGTTCCTTCCAACCCAAACCATTCTAGGATTCTAGGATTCTATAATTTGGCATTTCTCTAAGCATAATAGAGTACAGTATTTAATTTTTCCAGTACCCTTCTCATTCTCCTTGTATTTTATTATCTCTGTTAGATTAAATGCTCAAGGATGTCCTTCAGTGGGAAAAGGCTGCTTGAACACAGCGTGTCCTGTGTTTTTATTATAGTGACATGTTTTTGTACATTGTTGTTTATCCCATTCCTGGAGGGGTTTTATTGTGTCTACTGGCAGAGAGGAGGGGTCAGGAAATAGAGCCTTGGTTTTACTCTGTGCCCTGTGCTGGAATTTTCAGGACCCAGCTTTATGCTGTGAAAATAGTAATGCCATCAGATACAATAAAATAACGAATTGCACTCAACAAGTAAGACACTGGTGGCATGATGCCATCACAGCTCAGAAGCTGGAGGTGATTTTACTTAATAAATTAATCCCAGAAGCCATCTTGGTGACACCACAAGATTTATTTGTCTAGGATAAAAATACATGCATTTTAAAACTGAGTTATTTCCTAGAATCATAATCTATCTCGAGTTGGAAGAGATGCATAAAGATCATCAAGCTGAACTCTCATTATATTATCCCTACCTCCATTATTGTTATAACCACCCCTTACAGAGAACCAAAATATTTCTTGGCATTTTTTGGAACAAGAAGTTACCTGACTTAATTATTCCTGCAGTCTTTTTCTCTTCATTCTTTTTCCACAAGTGTGAAAGAACAGCTGCCACCTGATAGAATTATTTTAATTGTTTGCATGCCATAAAAATGTTAAAAGCAATTTTAATTTTAACAGTAAATAGGTTTTATTGCCAAGTTATACTTTTGCTTATAGCTATAAGATGGCAATGGGTGGTTAAAAGAATATTTGACTCTGTACTATTATTTCTCCTGTATCCACTGTATAATCAATGAAGTGATACTATTTTGCCCTCAGGAAGGAAAAAAAAAAAAAAAAAGAAATGCTAATGGAAGCAATTAAAATATATGAATAATACTGACACCTCTTTATTATCTTTCAGGTGCACTCAGAGTTACCCAACACATTAAGTGGTAATGATGCAGATACAGTTATTTTCCAGTTGACATGATTAGTTCTGTGGCCCAGACACATTTATCTTGTGCTTTGAAGCCCTTCACACTAAGTTATTGGATTTGGGAAATAAAGTAAATAGATATATGAAATGACCTCATCCCTAACACTGAAAGATGTGGATAAGAATGGCATTTCCATGGTCTACAACACTACTCAAAGTTACACGAGTTATTCTTGATTCTCTGCCGTGTTCTGTAAACTAAGAAATTTCAGAGAAGGATGGTGTAAAGAACAGACACCTAGGGCTACAGACACAGAAGTATTTCACCTTGTTGTCTGACCTTTTTTTGTGAGGCAGTTTTCCCCATATTTACATCCTCAAAATGTCCTTGTGCTTACAAGATATTCACTGTACATTTAAGGAGGGTCATTGTTCCTTAATCTCGCCTGAGTCTTGTGGTGCTGACATCTTTACCTGAGCTATGTTTTCCAGCTCCCACGGTTTTTCTGCTGTCTGGAGAGGGACTGCATAGTAAGGCCCTCCTAGATATTTAGAGGCTGTCAGGAATCTATTGGCATCTGGACAGGAACCCTGAAAAATCAGATACATATCTGTGGTGTGTGAGCAAAAATCCCAAATTGCTTGAGCATAGTTTTTTGAGACCAGCATTCACTGAAACATAGAGGAATCACGACATGTTGCAAGGCACAATATTATTAATAATATTAATAATAAACTGGGAGTCTGAATAGAAATTAAAGGTGAGCATGAAATAGCATAATAGACTTGACTGAAGAGGGCCTTGACATTTTTTGTTCTTCATAACTCTTAAATGCTAGATCTGGAAAGGTCTAGATGTGGAGTCTAGAGTATTCACAGAATCAGAGAATCAATTAGGTGGAAAAGACCTCTCAGATGTGGCCAACGCGTAGGACTTGATACTTGGTATTGCAGAACCACAATTTGATTGATTTACTAGGACTGTGGGCTTCAGCAGGGACCAAAATTCAGGAAATATTTCAAGCATTAAGGATAAAAAAGTTTGTCCCACTAAATAAAAATTCAAGATATGGCTTAAACTCTATATCTAATTTATATTGTTATCTGTAACAGAAGTAAAATGAGAGACCTTGAAGAACATCAAAGTACTAAGCACATACAAGATAGGGACGTGGAATGGATTCAGACTGAAAGACAGGAGATTTAGAGTTGATATCAGGAGGAAGTTCTTGGCTGTGAGGATGGTGAGACTCTGGCACAGGCTGCCCAGAGAGGCTGTGGCTGCCTCATCCCTGGAAGTGTCCACGACCAGGCTGGACAGGGCTTGGAGCAACCTTGGATAGTAGAAGGTGTCCTACCCATGGCAGGGGGTGGAAAAAGATAATCTTGAAGGTTTCTTAAACCCAAATCATTCTATGATGCTATGACTGATTATTAATTATGGAAAAAATATGGTGTTATTACTCAAGAATATGAATTGCTGTCTTTTAAAGCTCCCTAACCCTTTTATGATGATACATAGTGTCTGCGCTATTTTCTGCACACATTATACACTCATCCTGGTGAGAAATGGTGTCTCCTTTCCAAAAGGTGGCTAGAGCTTATTAATACCTACCATGATTGTGTATGCTGGAAGTCATTAAGGGCCCCCACCTGTTAAAGGCAGGAATGGGGTAACAGCATTGCTTCAACTCATTTAAGTGTTGTGCTGTGCATTGTGAATATGACTGTTTTTATACACCAGATAACTACCTGTATTTCTAAGCATACACCAACTATCATCATGTAATTTATCTTACCTCATTACTATTATTTCTGGCACCTGGACAAAAGTTGTTTTTATTGCGCTCAAATATTTGCTTTGTTAGTCTGATTGGCCTATAAGCTCAACAGTTTACTCTTTGATCACGCTGAAGCTCTGACCCTCCTTCTGTGTCTCCCACATGATCAGGCAATCAATATGGAAGTATAGGGTTTTCTTATTTATTTTACTGCTTAAATACTACATTGCATGGCAACTATTGCCCAGCAATTGGAGTTGGACAAAGGAACAATACATTCCCTATTTTAAAACAGTTCAAAAGAAAACTTCCTCCAAATTGGTATCATCAAGATACTTGATTTATGAAAAGGATGATAATGTTGGTTTAGCAAAATTATACAGAGAAAGCTGTCTATTTAGTCCATCAAATGAATATTTTTTTTAATCTGAATGACCAGTTAAAGCTGCAGAGATGAAAAATCCAAAATTTTTCAGATGTCGCTGTTTGGAAAACAAGACATTGACTATGACTACTGGAAACTTGAAAATTAAGTGAAGAGTGTCTAAGAACAGAAGAGATTAAAAAATGAAATGAATGCCATTTTTTAATTAAGAAGAATAAGATTCAAAAACTACCAGCTTGTTGCCTCTTGAATGCATTATCCAGAGCTATGAGCTCAGAAATGTTTGGGGATTTCCCAAGGTCCACCTTCAGCTAAAGCATGTGGTCCTTTTTGAAATTTTTTAAGGAAAAAACTCATTTTTGATTTCAATAAGTGACTTATGAAAAGGCTCAGGAGATACAAAGGAAACTTTTGGAGAAAGCATGTAAAATACAGTACAATTATCCACATTGCTCACTGGAAACAGAACCTGTCTCACTCTAGTCCCTGGTCATGTTTGAGATTGTCCAGAAGAGCTGTAATTAAAACCGGCCAAAATTGTGCAAGGTAATGTGCTAATGGTTAACGGATGTGCACTGCTAAGGCTACTGCTCAAGCCATCAGTTCAGCTCTTCCACCTACTTTGACATACTTGAGAGCTCTGAATATTCTCTGGAGCAAACACAAAAATAAAACAAACCACCAAACAAAAAACCAAACAAAACCAAAAAAACACACAAACCCTAGGTGCTTTAAGTTCTGAAGCTGCAGTTGAAGAGAATATTCTTTTTCCTTTTCTTTTTCTTTTTCTTTTTCTTTTTTTCTTTTTCTTTTTCTTTTTTTCTTTTTCTTCTTTTTTTCTTTTTCTTTTTCTTTTTCTTTCTTTTTCTTTTTTTTCTTTTTCTTTTTCTCTTTTTCTTCTTTTTTCTTTTTTTCTTTTTCTTTTTCTTTTTCTTTTTCTTTTTCTTTTTCTTTTTCTTTTT
>VXBT01005588.1:76534-109564 GCA_013400235.1 Oriolus oriolus | reverse complement strand
TTTTCCTTTTTCTTTTCCTTTTTCTTTTTCTTTTAATTTAGTAGTTTCTGAATAATAAATGTGAGGATTGAATGTGAGAATGTCTGACCACTCAGGCTCCTTCAAGCTGCATTCAGGCCCCTACCATTTACCTGGATGTTTTGTTCCATTTTTCAATTCACAAATCATTCTGAACCTTCTACACTGTCAGTGGAGCTGTCCAGTCAAACAGCTTAGGCAAGATCTATGCAAGGTGTCAATTTTTGTGCAGTTGTTATAGCTGGCAAATAAAAATTAGATTCCTTTTAAATGAAAAGGATGGCTAGGATTTTTAAAAAGCTAGACCATAAATGTCAGTAAGCTGCCTCTTTTCCTTTTCAGATGTTGTGTTTTGCTGACATTTAAGCCCTATGGTTTGCCATGAGAGGATTCACTTGACTGAGCATAGACCTCTGTGTTGTATAGGTTTATGTTTGAGCTAGTCACCTTAGCTAATTACAGATGAAGGTGAGAAATAAGGAGCTCTAGAAGTCAATCAGTGTTTCACCGCAAAACTTATCCCTTGTTTCTCTCGGTTCTTTCCATTTTCCTGTATCTTTATTCCTCTTGGCTCAAAGTCAGTGCTACACTTCACAGGGCTGATGGAGAAAAGATCTTATTCCCAGGGGAAGAGGAGAAAGGATGGAGAAAGATGAATACATACAGGGGGATGGGAAAGGGAGAGAGAACATTTTCTAGCAACTTCTATTTTCCCTCTTTGCTGGGCTTGAATATCTACTCTCTCCAAATTACTGTCAGTCAAAGGGACAGTTTCCATCTTAAGAATTACTGTTTCATCTCATACTAATTTTTAGAAAGCTGTAAAACGGTGTAGAGTCCCACTTTGTCATCATTCTGTCTTCTTTCTTTATATCTGATCTTTGTTCCTGTGTGTTCATTACCTGTGAGTGCATCATGGCTCACATGTCAGTTTACAAAATCTGCAAAAACTCCAGACATCAGAGGACCCTTTTATTCCAAAGGCTGAACAAAGATGATGGATACAACCCCATTTCTCCCTGACAATGCTGTTGTGGCAACTTTCAGGAGAGGTTTCTTCGGTTGCCTGGAGAACTGGAATGATTTGGTTGCTGACTCAGCTCTAGGTTTAGGAAGTTCCTTACTTGACAACAGTTGTCATAAGTTGTTAACCTCCTTTTCCAAAGTTACCAGCAATCTGGGATGCTGAAAAAGGACTGAGGATTCAAGAGAACCAAGATTTTTTTCATCTTTGCTTCATTTCTGTGTGTGACTTCCCACAAATAAGGAATGACTTTAAGAACAGGGAAAACCTTCTTGGGTTTATGACACAGCATATACTCACAGAGCATGGTGAGAGGGTGTTCTCAGAGCTATGCAAGCATGGGAACCCTCTTAGATTCCAAAAGGGAAAGGGCTAGATAGATCTCTAATTCTCCATTCTTGTTTGCAAGTCCTTTCAACATAGGTATAATGTTTTTATTAAATGACTGCACAAATGTGGCACACTTATAGGATGCTGCAGGAATTGCTTAGTACTGTTGAATGAAATTTTTGCCTCCAGATGAAGTTAGAATTCTCATTCAGCTTGTTTTTCTTTCCAAGTCCTCTGAATGTTCTCAACAAGTGGAACCTGACTGTAGCTCCCAGTACACAAGATAAGCATCCCATACGTGGGCCAACACTTTCCGTTTCTCAAATTTCCATTATTTGTGTCAGGCAAATGGACAATTCTAAAACTAAACCCATTCAAAACTGATTGATCTTTGTAGGCCACCACCTTCAAGACTTCTAATGTTGGTTTTTTTTTAATTTAATTTCATTATTTTTCTCTTCCTTCTATGATATCATAGTATATTCCTTAGGAGTTTTAGCTTGCTTTTACATGGTGTTAAAATCTAAAATGAAATGCCAAGTTATCTGTTGGTAGAAAAAAATAACTCAAATAAATTGTGACAATAGATTAAAAAAAAGAAATAAATATTCATGAGCATTTTAAAATTTGAATTTACAAGAAATAAATATAGTAAATTGCTTTGGGGAAAATATGCAAATACTAAGGAAACAATTATTAATGCTCTGGTTATATATTCCCATTTTTTTGTTTAAAAAGTTGCACTGAGCTTCTACTGCTCATGCATAATAAAATCCCACATTTTAGAGCATCTGGATTTTATTTTTTGAGGAAAAAAAACAACTCACATTAGCAATAATGGAGAAATGTGGAAGCAGTCCACCCATATCTGCTTAAAATCGCGTTGGAAAATAAACTTGATGGTTATTTCTGACCCATCCGTTTCCCATAATTGGATAATAATATATGCATTTTGGTCCTGAAAGAATTCCCCTGGGAGCACTTGATCTGCCTCAAATGACCAGCCACAGCCTGCCCTTACCCTTCAGCACAGTTTTATGGGGCACATGTGCTGTCCTTCTCACTGGGGGAAAATTGGGCTGCCCATATGTTTGGATTGAAGGAGAAAAAGCTCTCAAAGCTGCAGGTGCGATAAGGCAGAAGCTCCAAGGCAACTGAGCTCCTGTGCCACATGAAAGAGCAGGGTGAAGTCTAGGCTCTAATTAAGAGTGGCATTGCTCCTGGTGTCTAGACAGTGAGTTTCGTGTACAGGCAGAAGCTGATGCACAGATAATTTCTTTATTTCATCCCAGATACCTGTTTGTATGGGGTTTTATGACATCATACTGAATGCATACAAATAAATCAGTAGGTTGTGTAGTCTAGAGAAGAGGTGGCAAACAAATATTAAAACATGTGTGTCTCTAAAAGAGAGAGAAAAGCCCCTTTTCATAGTTAGGCGAGTTCTTAGAGCAAGAAATGTTGCCCAGAGATGTTGTGGACTCTGCATCCCTGGAATTGCTCAAGATCAGGTTGGGTGGGGCTCTGAGTGCTGACACAGTGGCGCTACCCTGCACATGACAGACGGATTGAAACTAGATGGTCTTTAGCATCTCTTCCAACTGAAACCATGACTCTATGATCTTGTGAAATGAGAGGAGAAAGAAATTATGGTGTTCCTCATAAATATGGAATTGTCTCTGAATAATTATCTTGAGCAGGGAGGAATGCAAGAGGCGTATTTACGGCACTGCTTCATGCTTATATTCATACATGCCGTCTTAAAGAAATATTGCAGGCCTATTTATTCTCTGCTTGTCTGTAGCATCTCAGAAGGACACTCAAAGGTGTCATTGGATGTGCACAATCAAGGGCAAAGTTGTTAGAATAAAATAAATTTGCAAATGCTGTTCCACAGCTTGCTTTCTGGCTAGTTTCTGGCTGGCTCCCTACTGTCAGCTTTGTTGCAGAAGCAGCTTTTCACCTGGTCAAGGGTGGAAATTTTCCACAGACTCCTGTTTCTGAAAAAAAATTGATACAGGTCTGTATGCTTTCAAAAGCAGACTTGAAGACATGCATTTTTAAAGGTAGTTGATATTGTAAGTGTTAATGATGTTTGGAGTGATTTCACTTTACAAAACATCATAGCACTTTTTTAAAAGATATTTTTCAAGGTTTTTGATAACCTTTGAAAGTCAGTGTTATACAATGAACACATGACTTGATTTTGGGCAATTTTTCATTTAACAGCGTAGCTAGGAGAAAAATTTTGCTTAGTTACAATAGAATTGTAGAATCACAGAATGGTTTATCTTGAAAAGGACCTTAAATATCATCTAGTTCCACCCCCTCTGCCACGGGCAGGGACACATTTGATAACAACACGTAGGCAAAATAATTTGAGAAAAAAAAGACCACTCCTAGTTCATACATATGTCATGGCTTTGACATGGAGGAATAGCTGTACACTTGTACAATCTTTCTTAAGATTTAAGGGCAGAATGACACCAAATGCTCTGCAGTTTTTTCTCTCCCTAAATCCTTACATATGATTTAGCTGAATAATCCATATCTACCGAGTATCTCAAAAAACCCCCAAAACACAGTCACTGCATAGTCAATATGGGGGTTTTTTTCTTTATTTTGAGTACCTTCATGATGTTTAGCCAGTCCTTCAATAATAGCATGAGATGGAAATGCATCTGCACATGGAGTTCAGAGCCACCTGCCCAAAGCAAGGTGTTTGATACCAGCAGATAGCAGTCACTAAACATGAAGTGAACTCCCCACAGATGTTACACACATTTCATAACCTAGGGATCTGATGGAGCATGCTTTCAAAGCAGTCTCTTTTTCATACAGTGAAGTCTAATGTGAGTTGTCATGTTATATCCAGCAATCTGGGTGATTTGAGAATGCATTTTATTGTGGAAAGGCAACAGAAAAGTTGATGCGATGATTGATGGCCAAGTCATATAATACAGCCAGAATGAAACTGGAGTTTCATCATTCCTCTATCCTCATGAAAAAACTTTGAGAGTTTGCCATGAGAGCGCAAGCTTCATTTATTGTAATATTTATATTATAATGCTGAAGTGATTCTTATTAGAAATGCCATTTTCATCAACAAAACATGACCATCACAGCTTTTTTGACCAGAGCCTATTAGAAATTGAGAGGACCAAGCTTAAGTGAAGATACTTATTTAATGCTAGAAGACCCCTAGAATCTGTTTCAGCGTGAGAAATGGCTGGTGGGAAGGTGTTTGTGAAAGTGCATGCCAAGTACACTAGCAAGCATGCAGATGTTTATAAAACTTTCACTCTGCTGTGCTGAAACCTATCAGAAACTTCAAAGACACATTAAAACAGGACACACTGTGCTCACATCTTTGCTCTCAGTCCAGAAAGAAGAGGAAGTGCCAGTACATGGCAGGCTGGCTGTGAAGCCAGCTGGACCTTCTGTTTGCCCACCAGACAGTAAAAGTGCAGCAAACAGAGAGTGAACATTCATGCTGAAGGTATAGGTGTTGCACAGACACTCATGAAAAGTCTTTTATAAAAACAATTAATGTATTGGGATCTTAGCACAGAGCAGTGTCGACTTGAGGTATTCCATCTTTCCAGTGGGGTGGTCAATCCCTATCCAGACAGCAGCAGTGGCATTTTCATCTAGATCAGGTGCAACACCACAGAGCTTTTCCTAATCTCATATTTGTTCAACTAGACATCAATGCTCCATCTCCCATTTGTGCTGTTTACAAGCACTTTAATTCTGGATTTTGTGGCTCGAGAAGAATCACAGAACTGCAGAATAGTTTGTGTTGGAAGGCACCCTAAATTTCACCCAGTTCAACCCCATGCCATGGGCAGGGACACCTTCCACTGTCCCAGGCTGCTCCAAGCCCTGTCCCATCTGGCCTGGGACACTGCCAGGGATGGGGCAGCCACAGCTGCTCTGGGCACCCTGCGCCAGGCCCTCACCACCATCACAGGGAATAAACTATGAGGAAGGTGCTACCTGTGACCTTTTGAAAGTACATGAAGCAGAATCTTCCCTTTCTGATGTTCCCATACTGATGCTCAAGGCTTGTAAGCAGAGTTGGATCCAAATATGTCAGAATCCACTAGAGAATAGCTTCTATTTTCTGAGCTTCAAGAGGAACAGCAGTTACTGCTATTCCTATAAAAACGTGTAGATTTTTAAGCAAAGTTCAGGATTTTCAGATCAGCTCTGAATAAGATGTTTCTGTGCTAGATACCTCATTCAAGAGAAGTTTTAAACTCTCTTAGCTCTACAATTACCTCTTGGAGGACTGAAGAGGTCAAAAGGCTTAGAAGAGATTAAGATTCCACCTTATACTGAAAGACATTGACACAAGAATATTTTTATAAATTATTTCAATCCTTGCTAACAGACAGCAAGGACCTACTTCAAGAATTTTCACCCTAACTGAGTTCTGAGAAATGTGAGCCAAACACTGATGAATATTTTTATCTGCTCAAAATGTAGATCCAAAGTAGGTCCTGTACAAGCACTGAAGTATTCTGAATCCTTTGGTTGCTTTAGAAAAATTATAAGGAAGTGAATTTATACTTTTGAATGCATTTGAATGTTTTAATGTGCTGCCATTTTTGCCCCTGGTTAGGGGTGGTTGCAAAAAAAATTATTGTGTTTTAAACTTCCTTTACCCTAGTTAGGAGTTGTAATATCTGATATGTCAGAACATTTTCTGTTGCTGGAGTGAATATTATTTTGGTTTGAATATGTTATTCAATAAAATGAAATAAAATTTTATAATAATTACATTTTTAACAAATTAAGTGACATAGATATGTCATTTGGTTAACCCAAATTTGTTTACATATTTTTCTCTTTAACTTCCAGTATTTATCTTGGCTGCCTTACTCTATTTTTCAGAAATATACTTAACAATATGAGCTAACCAGCTAATCTGCAAAAACAATTTAATTTAGTTAAGAGTGCTGAATTATAAAATCTACATAGTCAGCTGGGATCAAAACAAAGGAGGCTTTCAAGATCTTCCTGAGATTTGTTTTAATTTAGGTATGATTTGAACCAGTCCAGAACTTCCAGTAGGGAATTTCTTCGCATCACTGGCTCCCATTTACATTACTGATTCTGCTGCTGAATCATGTAAAATGCAGAAAGATATTTAGGAAAGAAATCTGAACACAAGATTACTTCTCCTGCCACGAGAGCCTTAAGATGAAATTATCTCTTGTCTCTCCAGTTGTTAGTTCCTCTTGTGCACTGGCAGTTTCCAAAGTAAGGTTTATGAAAAAGAGTCTTCAAAGAAACCTTTTCCCTGAGACTAGCAAATAGTCTGGGGAGAAGAGAGAAAAACTTGAAACTACACCCATAGTGTGCTTTCTGAATACTTTATCTCAACCAAAAAAANAAAAAAAACAAAAAAAAAAAAAAAAAAAAAAAAAAAAAGTTTTGGGAAAACACAATTTTCCTTCACTTTTTAAGAACCATCTTTCTCAGTGGTGAAAGGGAAATAATGTACATGCTTGTTTTAACTTTGGAAATTTGTTTATGAAATGAGCTGTTTTCATCTGTTGTTGCATAAAGAAAATCATCTCAGATTCAGTTCATCTCCACTTGTCCCTGTTTGCTGGGAGAGAATCCTGAAGCTGTGGAACAGGAGCTGGTCCAGAATGATGTGGGCACTGCTGTGATAAAACACAGGCACTGCAGACCCCACAGGGACCTTTCACAGAGGATTTCAGGTTCCCCTGTGGTAATAAGGGAGCTGTGACTGTCTGTCTTTAGAGGAAGTGTCAAAAATTTACCAGATTTTTTAACAGGTCTCAGGAGTTCTGGATGTATCATGTAAGAAAGTAGGCTAGAGGGCAACCTGATAAGCTAACTTGCATATCCCTTGTAATAGGGATGTATGATAATAAAAGTGGATGTGTGACAACTAATTAGAAAATTCCCTTGCTGAAAAGCTTATCTCTTTACGTTCAGCATACCCGTGCTTCAGTCAAATTGTATACCCTTTTGCTCTCCAAGACAAAAAATACAACATAAAACCATCCTCACAACCTGTCACTTTGACAGCTGCAAAGTTTGAGAAAGAACTGATTTATCACCTACTGGCTTCTGATTTCTGAGGCTGTGTGTGAAATCATTCAGTGCATCTAAACAAACTGAGCTCTTGGCTGAGCAAGGGAACCACGTGGTCTGTGTAACTGCATCTCAGCGTGAAGTCTGGGATGTGCTGTGAACTGCACCATTATCCAAAATAAACAGCTGCCTCCATTAGGAGTTAAGAAAGGGGACTGATAACAAGCCTGTTCTCCCTAGGATAATAAACATCTATTGACTTTGCAGGTAATAATTCAGAAAAGCTAAATGGATTCTTGCTATTCACTCCAGGCTTGTTTAACGGTAACAACTGCAGATTAGTTTCTACTCCAAATTACTGCTAATTGAATCTTGTTCTCTGTGTTTGTTTCTAGCTTTATCTGACTCTTCAGGCTTATCTGCAGCTCTGTAAATGTTCTGTGTTAATTCCAAAACATTCGCAATAAAATTCATTGTGCTTCCCACATCCTTCTCCATTACTCATATGGACTCCATTCCTTATTCACTGATACATCAAAGCAACTGACATAAGGTGGAAATATCAGCATTTCTGACACACAAACTTAACTAACATAGATGGGGCTCTAACTTGAGTTCAAATACCTGATGCAAAGACACACATTCCCAGCGCTTAGTCCTGCTGCAAGCACAGAATAAAATCTATTATTTCAGTTCGCAGATGTGCACAGCCAGTGCAAAACTAACAGTGTCCTGTCTCAAATAATGAACAGAAGAACTGTACCACTCCACCAGTCTCAAATGACATGCAACACAAACCAGCCAGCTCTAGATAACAAGGGAGAGGAAAAAAACCACCTCCTCTGGGTCTTCTTGATAACCTACAGCCGTTGCAAACTGGCATAGAATTAAGTCAATTAATGTCTTAACATGACTCCTAATGTTTTCCATAACCAAAGAATCCACATAAACACAAGAGTGATTGTAGTCTCTTCTTATACTTAAAAATTAGGACTTCAGACCTCCCAAATCACACTTTATGTTCCTCATCACAGAACTTGCCTGTGTACGCATTTAACTCAACACTTTGGTTGTTTTGCAGGCTGCTCTGCTATATCAGTAGCTGCCAGGATGGAACATGATGCAGTAATTTTCTTCCATTTAATGGAAACTTATCAAGCCTTACTAAAACACAGTGCAGAGAAATGATGTAATCCATTGCCCTAGAATTCATGTCATACTCACTGAAAGCTTTTAGAATTGTAGATGTGCAGGCTTTCATCATAGATTTAGGTCATGTTACTCACGCCTCCCGCTCATCTCCTCAGCTCATCTTTGTGCAGAATATGCTTAAGTGCCATACAGTACTTCTCTGTCTGGAATTTAATTTCATTGATGGAGTCTGCTCCTTGGCCTGCAGTTGCATCCTTCTGTGGGATCAGAATGATGGAGAGAAAATGACAGATTAAAACTTAAAATCGTGGAAGTTAACCCATTCATTGAGTCTAGAAATTTTTGTTTGTCTTACTATCTTCGTGTGCCCTTCACACTTGGAATAGCAGTTTACTAGTGAGCCATGAGGATGCAGGAGAGGAGAAAGTGTTCAGAATGTGTTCCAGTAATCTAGGTGTAAAACTGTAATATCAACTTGACCGTTCTACTGACTATGCAATGACAGGATGAACTTTCCTCTTGTCTCCCATCCAAATAAAGGAACTAAGAAAACAGGGAAAGATTCTGGTTCCTTCACAGTCAACAACCAGTGGACACATTTTGTTAGTGATGGGGCAAAGGGATTATTTACCTGTACTGCATCTTTTAGGCAATTTATTGTAATGAGGTGATCTGGCATTTGCCAAACTTGTCTTGTAGTCTCACTTTTAAAAATTATTAGTTCCAATGTTTGCAGAAAGATATTTTTGCAGGATGGGAGAACAACCCATGCTTAATCAAAATGTGGTGATAGTGACAGCATGTTAGATGAATAAAACACATATCTTGTCAAGGCCTTGGGAACTGTTAATAATTTCAGATAAAATGACTGTGTGATACACTGAACAGAGCAGACAACATTTATCAGCTTTTAATTGGTAGCCTGCCATTAGTTTATTAATTTCCAGCAGTGTGTACTGTTTTAATTCAGATGGAGAAGTAAAGTAAGTGGATAAAATAACCAGATTGCATTTACTGTATGATGCAATGATCCTACAGGTACAGACACTGCGCTTTTTCCCTGCCACTGGCTTTGTCCTTGAAACTTAAATTCAATTAAACAGATCTTCAAAGGAAAAATCTTG
This sequence comes from Oriolus oriolus, assembly GCA_013400235.1. Lineage (NCBI taxonomy): Eukaryota > Metazoa > Chordata > Aves > Passeriformes > Corvidae > Oriolus > Oriolus oriolus. Next base: position 99,841 of record VXBT01005588.1, on the reverse strand, counting down.
AGGGCAAAGGAAGGAAAACCCTGCAATATGACCTTTTAAGAGATGAAGAGATTTCTACTATCTTCTATCAGGAAATACCCAAGGCTGAATTAACATCCGGCTCAGTTCAGGCACCTAGATACATCTACGGTTGTGTGTCTTTTTCCTAAACTGCTTGCCCAGGCTCATACTGCCAGAGAAAAGAAAGATGTGAGAAGAGTCACTCCTTAGAGTCTCTTGCTATTCTCTGCTCACTGCAGTAGAAGCCAAAATGATGCCTTTGAAATAAACAGTTGACGTTTCAGTCACTAAAGAAGAGATGGTTCCTACTAGTGTAAATTCTTTTAGGTGAAGAAAAATTGAGCTCTGTTTTTCTAGGGTGGGGCTTCCCCAGGACAAAAAATGACAGAAGCTCATAGCTGAAAGTAGATGTTGAGTATATCTCAGGCACACAGAGCAAGAGTTGTCACAGCCACCACATTCTGTAGCAAAGCATGGGTGTCAGAACATATACCTAAACAGCAAGTTATTGAAATATTGTATTCCTATTAAAAGTCCAAGAAATTTTTAAATTGCCTTTCACTATATTGGAAAAAAAGGAAGACAGGACTTCAGGATTTGTTCCATCAGAGCTTCTGACCTACTTCTGTATCGACAGAACTGCCACCGTAAACTGTCTTGCTGAAAATATCCCAGACAGTCCCATTGTGACTAAAAGGCAGAATAATTTCAGGCTAAGATTAAAACATAAAGATTCAACAGTCAGAAAAAATATCTGAAGGTGATTGCTTATCTTCACATTAAATGTTTCCAGCCAAAAACCAGTTCCAAATTCTTATGCTCATTGTACACAACGAAATCCTGGGCCCTGTGATATAACAGAGGTCATATTATACTGAATTTTGGAAACTGAGTAAATGAATTTGCATAAAAGTCATACAATTTCATCAAGATTTCAGTCATTCTGTGTGGTGTTTTTCTAGCTTGTTTGAAAATACTTTTTCATTTACAATGAAAATTACATCTTTAATTTTATATGTAAATCTTTCTATTTACATATGTAAAGCATTCTGTATTACAAAAATAATTATACAACATGATTGCAAAGTTAGTTTTACTGCATTTATAAGCGAGAGGAACAATGAAATGTAATCATGTTATAGGTAATGTTTTAGCATAGCTTAGTGACTAGCATTAATATGCAATCCTTAATACATTCGTTTCCTTCATCAGGGTCTAGGAGAAAAAATTTCCTAGCAAAAGCAGGATCCAACCAACCCCAAGGAAATGTCTTTGTTTGTTTTTAATTTAACTTTCATATTAATTATAGAACCAGCATGAAGTAAATGAGACTCAAATATCTCATATTCATTTCTGGTTTTTTGTTTGGCTTTTTTTATTTTTTTTTTTTCTTTCAGTGATTTGGTTTTGTGTATTTGTGGGAAACTGTTGCTTATTGTATTTGTTCCACTGGATCTTCTCTGATGCTCCATGGTGGCCAACATACAGGTAGAACTACAGAAATGAGGACGGTTACCAATCCTAGGTGCAAGAGTACGTACCACTGATCCATGGCAAGTACTGAAGTAAGGATTATACATGATTTTTCTAGTTCTGCCTCTAATTTAACCTTCAGTAAGTTTCAACTTTAAACAAAAGAAAATTATAAGAGCTTCTGTGAAGTCTGAGTGATTAACAACTTTAATCTCTTTGAGATTCTCAGATAAACTCTGCTTAGAAGGCTAAACAAACCAAAAGTAGTAGCAATACTGACAGTACATCTCATTAACGTCTCATCAGCATTAATTTAAGTGGTATTTATTACAATTGCCTCTGCCTGGAATACTGTTTCATTTTTAAAAACTGTAGCCTTTGCTACAGACAGGTGCTTTTGGATGGCTACTGTGCAACATCAGATATGCAATTAATATAAGTTGTAATTAATACAAGTTGCCTTGACCTTCTCCTCTGAGCAAGCTGTGTATTAACAGGCAAAGCTAGCTGGCTTCAGCAGACAGCTCTGCAGTTGGCACATGGATGTCTGCTCCCCAAGGACATATGTAAATCCAGCAATACAAGAAAATCCCTTCCATATTTTTTTTCCTTTCCACTGCTATGATTCAGAGTTGAATACATTGACCTTTTTCCCCTGCATAAACTTTCAGTAGAAAGACACTGAGACAAGCCAGACACCCACTCACTCATCCTGTAAATATTATTAAGGGGACAAGAGTGCAGATTACTCAAAAACACAGTGGTCAGAAGTTCAAACAAGATGTTTGTGAGGTGCCCACCTCCTAATTTAGCTATACCTATATTTTATTTTTAGAACATGCTGTGAACTCATCTTCTCACCAGCACTAAGCAAAATGGGGTCATAACTCCCCTTGATCTTATGGCTGTGCTTTTCCTAGTGCAGCCCGGTGTGTGGTTTGCCTCACTCACAACAAAAATGTGCTGTTGGCTTGTATGTGTGTTGTCACCCACTGTTACTCCAGGTCCTTTTCAGAAGGGCTTCCAGTTTGTTTCTAGCCCATACTAATTCATAGGCAGGTCTGTTCTGTCCTGAAGCAACTCTTAGCACCTTTTCTTGCTGAACTTCCAGGATTCTGTAATGATCTAATCTTTAATTTCAGCAAGGTCTCACTGAAATGAAGATCTGCTGTTGATTCACCATCTCCCTCTCCCTCTGATTCATTCAGAAATTTGCTGAGGAATCACATTCTGAACATTTAGGCATCTGATGAGGATATTGAACAGTATTGGCCCAAGTATTGATGTCTGTCATGCTTCACTTGTTACCAGCTGCCAAACAGTCATGGAGTCATTGATCAGCACTCGGTGAGACCAGAAGTCTGGACAATTGTCAGCACATCACAGAGTCTGGCCAGCATGTGCTTCTTCAGCTTATCAATGAGGCTGTGGTGGGAGAGTTTTATTTAAAGTTTTAGCAAAGTAAGGAGTTATCTCAGCCCCTCTATTGCCTCTCATCCATGGGTTGATCAGACGTAGCGTTTAGGCCAGGAGTGCTCAGCACAAGAAAGACGTGGACCTTTTAGAGTGGGCCCAGGGGAGGCCACAAATATGCTCCGAGGGGTGGAGCCCCTCTGGAGCTTGGCTGGGAGAGCTGGGGGTGTTCACCTGCACAAGAGAAGGCTCTGGGGAAAACTGACAGCAGCCTCTGGTACTTACAGAGCACTTACAAAAAACAGGGTGGGTGACTCTATACACAGGCAGCGACAGCACAGTAGGGGGTGCTTTTAAACTGAAAGATGAGAGATTTAGATTGGATATTAGGAAGAAATTATTTGCTGTGAGGGTGGTGAGGCCCTGGCACAGGGTGCCCAGAGAAGCCGTGGCTGCCCCATCCCTGGAAGTGTCCAAGGCCAGGTTTGACCAGGCTTGGATCAACCTGGGACAGTGAAAGGTGTCCCTGCCCATGGCAGGGCGTGGAATGAGGGCTCTATGACATTTACAATGTCAGCATTTCAATGTAATACATTTATCAAGACATTATTGTTTCTGTCATTCTTCACCCCATTCCAGTTGCTGTGTTTGACTACCACTGCTCAAACACATACTCAAATGTCTTCAATTGTCTAGTTTCTTGGTCTGACAAAATGCGGGAGAGATCTGCTCACACACTGAGATTACAGAATAAATTAAAATATTAGTTTTGAAATATTATTTACTGAGCAAGTGTTACATGGCTACAGTGAAAATTCATTTTTGCTATTTTCCATTGTGTTGGCTCAGTGAGATTAAAGTGAGATTAGAAGCAAAGGAAAACAGATTACAAGAGACTAAGTGAAAACATGTACATTCCAAACAGATGGCTGCAAAACTTCGCACAGTGATTCATGAGTGCTCTGTTCTAGACAAAGGAATCAGTTTGTGGGAAAAGCAATTTCACATGCACTCCATAGATCAGCCTTATTTTCTGAAGACCTGTTGGTTTGGGGCAGTTTATTTTAGAAAACAGGCCAGTACTTTTACGTCAAATATTTCCACAATAAACTTTCATACGTTACAATTACAACAGCTTGATACAGCTGAAGCACAATATAAGATGCTTCTTGTTAAAGTCAGCATCATCCTTTAATGCCCTCTTCACACTGTAAAAACATCCACCAGAAAAAATAAAAGGGCCGTGTCATCTTGATATACCCTAAAAAATATACCCTAAAAAAGCTGCATATTCAAAATGCTTTCCTTTTAAAAGAAGACCTCTATTATCCAAGAATACTTTTTCAAGAGGACCACAGATACTCAGATAATCCATCGTTTCTTCTGGTGTATTTAGCCCAAGGAATTAGTGTTCCTGATCCCTGAAGCACAGCTGTGTTATCTGCCTGAGATGCAGTTTATCTTTTAAATTTGCTTTAAAGACGCAAACCATCTACCACATACCTACATCAGTTGTTAAAATGATTAATCCCCCAGAGTTTTCAGAGATAGGGAACCCTAAAGGGGATTAATCACCACTTACTTCTCCCTGTTTTGCTTGAGAAAGAGATGAAGGTAGAGTATTACATGTAATAGAAGAAGATTAAAGTGAAGTTGAAACTTCCTACAGCTTTTGTTAAGAAAAATTGGAAAAAAGTGAGACTAGTGTTAGGGAGAAAAAGATTTAACAATATTCAGAAAACAAGATTGAGGGTGAAAGTGCTGGAAGAAGCATGATACATCGTCTTGATACAATCCCAAACCCTTGACAACGATAAGGAAGGAGTTTTGCCACCATCTATTGGTGAGCGAGAGGAAGAGACAGAGCAAGAAAATTTGTTTCCTTCCCTCTCACACAAAACCAATATTTTCATTATTTCCTTAATTCATATATATTTTAGGTGCAGCTTAGTGAAGGATTGATCTCCCTCTAATGTAACAAAGAATCACACGTGTCTTTAATATGACCCCAGCAAAGACTCATCCTAATCAATACATCTATTTTAGAATGAGTAACTGGAAGGAGAAGGGAGAGGAAAATGACAAAGGACTCTGACTGCATTAGGGCCCGTTACATAACCAGTTCTTGAGTTGTAAATGACACTGCCTTCCCAACCTGAGAAAGCATGGGCAGTTGATCTCTCACCTGAGCTCTTTCTTGAGTTGCTGGTTGGCTTAATCTGCTCATGCTGAGCTACACCACTTCCTTACTCGATCCAGTCTGTTCAGATTGCACAGCTCTGCAGGCAATGAGAGCTATCTGACTCTTGGAATGCTTTGGGTTGGAAGGGACTTTAATGATCATGCAATGCCAAACCCCTGCCATGGGCAGGGACACTTTCCACTGTCCCAGGTTGCTGCAAGCCCGGTCCAACCTGGCCTTGAACACTTCCAGGGATGGGGCAGCCACAGTTTCTCTGTCCAACCTGTGCCAGATGAGAATTTGCTCCTACTATGACATCTAACCCTGTCCTCTGCCATGTGGAGCCTTCCTCCCTTGTCCTGTCACACCAGGCCCTTTTCCAAAGTCCCTCTCCAGCTCTCTTGGAGTTACTTTAGGCACCGGAAGGGGCTGTAAGGTCTCCCTGGAGCCTTCTCTTCCCCAGGCTGAAAAACCCCAGCACTTTCATCCTGTCTATCTGTATGTCCCTACCAAAGGAGGCACTTAACAGGGTCATATCAGCACAATCATACCTCAAAATTATAGGTCCTGTTCTAAGTCAGGTTGAAAAAGGAATCAATAGCAATAAAATCCTCTAATGCTCTGTAAATCCCAAGAGAATTAAATTAATTTAGAGGATTGGAGCTGTTCTTTCTAGCAGGCACCATACTATTAGTATTTATTCCCTATTAGATGAAAACGTGCTTTCAGGGCAGAAAAAATTGTGTTACATGTGTAATGTAAGAGCAGTTAACATATGCCATGGATGTATTGCTGCTTTTTCCTCTAGACATTCAGCAATCAAAATCTATGTGGTATGTGCCTGGATAGCTTCTTGGATCAGCAGCAGCTGCAGGAACATATTCTGCCTCCTAAGTCCCAGTGGTTTTCACTGTCTGCTTCATTTCACAATTCTGACTTAAGTATCTACATCCCTGTAAACCTTACTGAGCCCCAAAAAATAGTGCTCAAAGAAAGCTGCATTAATTTTCAGGCTGCTGCTAGCGATCGAAAAGCCTTCCTCCCTTCTCTTATGCTCTGTTCCCAGACTTTGTTTCTCAGGCTGATGGAAGATATAAAACAAATTAGGTAAAATCTAGTCCCTCCAGTGCTCACCTCTGACACCCGGTCCCCTAAGTGTGAATATAGATTCACGGCTCAGGACACAACAGAAACTCTTATTGGGTATAAATTTTAACATCTGCACTTGTTGCTTGTTAGGCCACACTCAAAGCCATCCTGGAGCATGGAAATAGGCTTTCTTCCTAGGGAAACCAAATTGAATGTTGTGCAACAGGGCCACAGTAGTGCGTGGCATAGGAAAAGAGACCTCTGTTAGGATAGTGAAAAGGTGCAGCAACTTGCAGATAAAAAGGATCACCCATCCTAAAAATGGAGGACAAGAAATATAAAACTCTGTGCTTTTATGCAGGACAAATGCAGTGAGGCTCAAGAGGTGTCCAGCAGTATCTGTGGGGTGTCAATCTCGCAACATTTGTGGTTTTAAATTTTGTTATTTTTCTAAGATGCCTTCCTAATCTAGCTTTACACTACTCATTTCTGATAAGCTTCTACCCTTTTCATCTTTATTTGAGGATGTTTTTCTACCCTTTCCATCTTGACTTCCATTTATTTCCACTTTTAATTTTTTAATTTATTTTTTATTTATTTATTTACTATGTCTGCTAACATACACAGAGAACCAAAGGAGGCATCTTCAATGACTGAGCTGCAGAAGAGCAGATAATTTGGACAAAAAGCAAACCTAATAACAACATAAAATCACTGCAGGAGGTTGCAGACCACTGGGTTTCAGCTGATAGTTAAAATATTTATTCTTAATAGCTGACAATGAGTTCTGTGGAGGCATTGGGGCATACGATGAGCACAACACTGCTGCATTATCTGTGTTTTCTGATGTGTTTTCTGGGAGGAGAAGTGGAGGCAGCTTTGTCCTCTTCTGATCATGAAGTAGAAGAGAGATGTTCTGCTGTTTGCACGAAGAGAAGGAAAGACCATAAAATCACAGAATAGTTTGGGCTGGGCCTTTAGAGTCATCCAGTTCAACTTCCTGCCATGAGCAGAGACAGCTGCTAGATAAGCTTGCTTAGAGCCCCACCCAAACTAAATCTGAACGTTTCCAGGAATGGGACAGCCACAGTTTCTCACAGGCAACCTCTGCCAGTGTTTCACCACCCTCACTGTAAGGAACTTCTTGTGTGAAGGCAGCAGACATGTATGTTTTTAAGCTGATGAATTAACGTTCACTCATCTAGACAACCGAAATGCTGACTCCCATCCAAATTTCAGCTACAAATTGAGCAAAACTCTGCTCTTTTCAACCCACTCTCCACAGAAAAGCAGGTTCACTGGCTCAGATTCCCCGTGTTGTGAGTCTCTTTGTCTTACAAACACTGTATGAGAACCTTAGCTATGGAGTAAACTGCAAGCAAAAGGGCAAAAAGGAGGATCCCACCTCCTCCATGGCGTGGGTATGGTGTGGTTTTGCTGGTGGCACCAGCCTCCTGCAGAAGTTAGGAATTCATGGTTCAGCGGCTCCTGCCTGATGGGGCTTGAGCAGGATCCAGGGTTTATTTGCTCAGTGCTGCCAGGGACAAGCAAATGGCCTTGTGAATATCCAGCAGTGAGGATTTTAACTGCTGGCTGCAGCTGCTGCTGTGCTCCCAGGGGACCTTAATGTCAAACCCATATGGAGGCATATAAGTTCCTGGCATCTCATGCATTTAGGTCTGAACCAGCAGCACTCTAGTGGCTTGCTGTTGGCGTTTTGAGGTTCCATTAGGAGCACCACAAATCCAAAGAGACAAACTGACTCAAATCAAAAAGCTACTCTGAGATTGTATTGCTGGGAATGCTTCACAAAATGCAAAATTAAATGAGAGAGAGTTTCAAGGGCCAGGCATGTATTTAAAAGAGCAACAAGCTCAGAAAAAAAGGAAGCCTTCATGTTCTACAGTAAACAGGAGCTGTGACAAATGAAGCAGTGGGTGTTGATGTGCTCTGTTGGGACACAGAGAAACAGAAGAGCTGTCTGAAAGAAGGATTGCAGTGAAGCTACTGCCCAGAAACAAGGGTTTTGTATATCTGCTGGACAGCAAGGGACCCATCTGCCTATTCTCCTCCCCTTTGAATCTTTATTAATATAATTGCAATTAGAACTCTAAGTGTGGCACACAGTGTCAAATACATACTGGGCTACCTTGGGACTGGAAAAGGAGGACTTGCAGAAAAGAGTTAAACGCGTAAAGAGCACTTCAACCCAGTGCCTAAAACATGCTTTTTCTTCTAGGGTTTTGGTAGCATTGATTTCCGGAAACCCAAATAATCCATTTGTTCCATACTTTTCTATTTTTGAAAATCCATGCAAACACAGCAGATAAATACTACAGAATCTAACCCAAATGCATGTGAAAAATTACTTTATGCATCTTCTGTGGCAGTGTGAGCTGTTATCAGATTTGTCCCACAATGTCAAAAGACCCTGCATGTACAACTATTAATCAGTTTTTCGGTCAGAGTTTCCACATCTCAATATTGTCATTAAGTGAATTAATGAAGATCAGAGATAATGGAATATTTATGCAAATTATCTCAAGAAAGTATCTTCAACCTTTCCAGAGCTTATAAGTATTTATTATCACAATGCTCTTGACATGTGTCTCATCTGAAGACTACATTAGTTATTTCAGTTACTTTAAAGCTAAATTAATCACGTCCGGGTTTGGTGTTCTTTGGTTGTTGTTAATGGGGGGGTATAGCAGGGTAAACACTATTTCAAATCTGTGAGCAAAAAAACATAACATTGTTGTTAATTTTATGTTTTGAAAAACACATAGAAGTAGCCCTGTTCCTTAAAAGTGCTGAAGTCTACCTAAACTCTTAGGCTGACAAGCACAGATGGCTACAGTATTAAAAGCCTTGTCACAGGGTATAAATTTTTAATAACCTCTGCCAACTTTAGCTGTGTTTATTTGTGCATTTTCTTATTTTCCCTGATCTATAAATTTAAAAAAAAATGAAAACAACAAAACAAGGCCTGCATTAACATTTCCCTGACCCTTAGTATAAAAAAGTAATTCCTGCCCTTTTTTTGTTGTCTTTGTGAACTTGTGAGATTTTTTGGAGCTGGGCTAGAAGAAACTGCATGTTTTGAGTTTTTTGGGGTTTTTTTCTTAATTATTATTCAAGTCAGTAAGGTGCAATGAAAACAACACTTATGGAAAAGTCATTTACTGCCACTGGGACTCACTGTATTCTCTTAACTCCTATTTTTGCCTTGGAGCAAAAATAGACCTTGAGCCCTAAGGTTCAAGAGATTCAGCAAACTTTTTGTGTTTGCTTGCAGATGGAGCCTTGAGTTCAGAGTGCAATGCTGCTGCACAGCAGATGTTGTGATCCCTGTGCTGGCAGGTATGTGAGACATCACCTCTGCCAGAACTAAATGCTGTTTTCCACACGCCTTTTTTGATGCATGAAACAACCTTTTACAAGGCTGTGTGGAAACGTGCAATTAAAAGCTCTGTCTACCTTCACCTTCTCTGCCTTATTTAAAAATTCCATTTAGTCACCAGTGTGTATTCAGCAGTCAGCCCCACATAAAAGTATTTCATTCCAGACTAGCTGAAATACAGAGGAGGCTTCATGCCTGAGGATTTGCCCTCCACTCACACAAGGTGTGGACTTTCTGTGCCCCTCCATACAAGCACACACAGAGACTACGTCATGGGAAATCTAACGGCTGAGGATGCTGATGAAAACCAAATGCAGATGGCCATTCAGGTTTTCTTGTTTGCAGATTATAAAATACACGTATTTTTAAGCACAAGAACGACACATTAATCAAATGAGATGCCACAAAGCAAATAACCACCCACATCGATAAATACTCAGATATATCTGGCTGATAACGTTGCTAACCAGAAATCAGGAAAAACTATGAAATAATCTTTATCCTCTCCAGCTGATGGGTAAAAGGAAGAGCAGATGAAGGACCACTTCAGTGCCTGCAGAGTAGGTCTTTAAAAATTTAACTGCCTCAATATGAAGAAAACCTACAGAGGGTGTAAAAGTTTAAATATAAGTGAACTGTTATTCTTTGCTTTCCTGATTGCATTTTTGTGTTTGGGGGTTTCATATTTTTATTTTATTTTATTTTCCAAATATCTGAAATAAGACAAAAGAGAATATGAAACATCTAAGAAAAGACCAGAAGACAGAGCTGAAAAGATGGTTTATTGTCTTTGCAGCCGCTGATTAAAGGCATAAAGCACTTTTTTCTTTATTTATTTATGTGTATGTGTTCAAAGGGCAGTTTAAGGATTGCAGTTGTTTGTTTAAACACAAATGCATCAGGATGTTTGAGATGCTGCAGGTATCCTGACTGGAATTGAGATAGGACTCAAATCTCTTCCAAGTGGGTGAATTGTCATAACTTCCCTCTCCTCGCAAGCATTCAAATCAGTTCTTACATTTCAGACAAAGTAATTGTCTTCCTACATTTTAATTTCACATTGTCGTGTTCTCACTAACAACATTTCAGAACATCAAGAGTTTTGCAAATAGGCTGCAAATTTATAGAGTAAATTACAAAGGTTAACTGAGAACTAACACAATGTTTTAAAATTATAATTGCTTAAAAATAAAAAAAATTTATACTTTAAAATACACTAGAACAATGATATGGAGAGTAGGGAGAAAAGGTTGAAGAATCCAAAGACTTTTTCTGTTGTATTACAAACAAGTTTCAACAGGAAACAATTTGTTTGCCATCTGTGTTCATTACCGGTCTGTCTTTACTTTTAACTCACAGTTCCTCATGGCAAATGTGGAATAATATGGGATATCACTCAGGAAAAGCTCCAAGAAATGAATGCTCTGGTTGAGAAACGGGGAGGGGTCATTGTTGTGATCCATCACTTTCCTTACAGTAGAAGTGTCTCTATCTAAAAGTCCTAAAAGTGATAGAGTTTAAAGGTTCTCATAGGGAAAGGTATTTCACTATATGATATTGAGATAACCTTTTCAGCTGTTGTCTGTTGAATGACATTAAAATACAATTCATTTGGCCTGCATGTAGAATTTTTTTAAAAACAGCAGCACAGACATTGAAATTAGTTTAATGGTCATATTTCATGCCCTTATTAAACCTTTGGCAGTTACATGACACTGATTCTCATTCTTCTCCAATTTGCAGGATCCATTGTGATGAAAAAAAGAAAACCACAAGGATTATTTATAAAGCTGGTCTTTATAACACAGGCTTGGCATTCCTCAGAAAAACTAACCCAGCATGTGAACCCAATGAGAGGCACTGGGTGATCACCAGAATGCATCAAAGGGTCTGTGAACATGGGACTAAATCCTATAAATATGATTTATATGACCCTGCATCTCCTTTTCCACAAAACTTAAGAGAAATCTTTTGTGTTTGTGTCGGAGAGTCAGATCTGAGAAACACATGAATGCATTTATGTCCTTACACAGGGGACTTTCAGGCTCTGTTTTTTATGTTCAGCTAGAACATCTCTGTGAAAAACATCTCTGTGCTTTTGCTAATGCATGCCACTTTAAATATAGTTTCCAGTCCAGTGGCATAAAAGATCCCAGGAGTTATTGAAGAGTTTCTGTGAAAACACACATTAATGAACAGTCCTCCTCCTAAAATCTCACAGTTGTCACAGAATGGTAGAGATGCTGGTAACAGAAAAAAAGGGATAGTGATTCATCTAAGATCTATTCTTTATGTTAAATCATTCTTGTTTATTCTTTTTTCCTCATTTGCTTATATTTGTGAACTCTGTTAAGAAAAAATGGGTGCTTTCATAATGTTTGGTTTCAGCAGTCACTGAGGACTTTTCTAATGAATATTAGATTAAGTTTTTTGAGTCATATGGCATAATCTCTGAAATTCCCCTTCTTCCAGGTGCTGCACCATTTAGTATGTCCACTGATGCAGTTATCATGTATCTCTGGCAGACAACACTGTTCTGAGACACTGCCACAGTAGACCAGAGCTGGATCTGGGAATGGGATCCTGAGCTACAGATTAAAACATGTAAGTTTAGGTCAGTAGGGCACAGGAAGCTCTTCAGGGAGATAAACCCAGGTTTCTGCTCTAAGGAGAGCTGGGTGATTCTCCAGATTCTCCTGACTACATTATCTGTGTGCTAGATCAGACTGACTATCAACAAACAGGATATACTACAGAGCATCTCAACTCCAGATGTTTGTGCACAACTTTGGGGGACTTTTGGAGGCTTTTGTAGAGGTTCTTATCCCAAAAAGACCTTTTTCTTACACTAAAGTACCTCAAATCTCACACAAAATCTTAGGAACTGCATTCTTCCAAGGAGTAAATATTCAGTTCTTACTGTGTGTCCTGTTTTCCCCCAACCAATGGATAATACCTTTCAAAAAATTTCCTGTGCACCTAACTTCATGCACTTGCTAAGACTCTATGCCAGTCTGTCAGCTTCAGCAAATCAGAGCTTTTCAGAAGACGAAATTATTTCAACAATTTACCACATTTGTAAGATACAGAGATTGCCTGCATTAAGCATTCTTAGTTCGACATTGTTACCTGGCTCATTGAAGTGAGAATATATCCATTACAATCACATTTCCTGTTCATTTTAAAGAGTAATATGGATAGTAGAGAAACCATTCAGTTATTGCCAGCAATTCTAATGTCTTTAATTTTCTTTGCTCAGTTGGCTATGGTCAATGTCTGGAAAACAAGCAATCATCTTCAGCTGTTGGTAGGGATTTTTTTACAGTTGTTTTGGGTTTGTTTTGTTTGTTTGATTGTTTGGGGTTTTTTGGTTTAGTTTGTGGCTGTGATGGGTTTTGTTTGTATGTTGTTGCTGTTGTTGTTGTTTTTATTCTGGTTTGGGGTTGGGGTTTGGGTTTGGATTTGGTTTTGAGGTTTTTTGCCATACAGGTAAAAATTTATTTTTGTGTTGAGGAAAGGAAAACACTCAATGAAACTTAATTCTGATGAAAACAGGAAAACGACACTATGTCTGTTCTTGAAATTTGACATTTCTTATAGCAGGGTAAACACTATTTCAAATCTGTGAGCGAAAACACATAAGAAATAATGCATGTCAACATGATCCTCACTTAATCCTAGCACGCTTGTCCTTTTAATAAGTGATGTTTCGCAATAGTTTATAGCACCAGGCATCGGGTGATTTTCTAATTTAAAAAACCCAAACCCTGTTGTAAAAGGCAGCCTGCAAGGTCACCTAATCATGAAGTATCCCTGCAGGCAGTTCCTGCCCACACATGACCTTCTGCTGCCATCTGCATCTGTGCAGTTAAATGGATCAGCATGGTCATGAATGGGAGATGGAGTATCAGGAGCTTAAATGAGGAGTGGTGGCCATGATCTGCACCACCATTCCCTTTTTCTGTAAAACTCCCTTAGTGGAAAGGAAGGCTTAATAGCAGGAAAAAAATTCTTTACTCAGACACTAGCAAGGCCCTGGCACAGGGTGCCCAGAGAAGCTGTGGCTGCCTCATCCCTGGCAGTGTCCAAGGCTGAGTTGGACAGGGCCTGGAGCAACCTGGGATAGTGGAAGGTGTCCTACCCATGGCAGGGGGGTGGAACAAAAGGTGCTTTAAGATCCTTTCCAACCCAAGTCATTCCATGATCCGATGATGGAAATGCAGAAGAAATGACTGGGGCAGTGGTAAAACTCTGGCACTGGGAGGGAACACATGTCACTGGAAAAAAGAGCTTCCAGCGGCACCAGTGAGAGGTGAGTCACCTCCTGCATACTTAGGTTGCTAACTGTGGTTGCAGCCTCTCTGAAAATAGTTGCCTCACCAAAATCTCACCAAAGGAGCAGTGTAATTTAGATGTAATGGAGTTATCTCGTGTTGCTACCTATTGGCAGGTGCATGCAATGTGGCAAAAGTTAATAATTTACACAAGACTTTCAGTAAAGCAGGCAGTAAAACTGTGAACAAAAAAGGCTGTACATAGAAACAAAGACATCATGACAGATTAAGGTAATAGGGAAAATGGGATTTCTAAAGTAAACAAAGCACATGCAAACAGGAGAGAAGAAAGTAAGAATGTAATTTATATTTACAGCTGACCTAAATTTACATTTAGGGTAACAGAAAAGACTGAAACCTTTATCAGACCTCATTGGGAAATCTTGGATGAGGGCAGGGAGAATTCCATATTAGAGGCAACAGACATGACAGTTGAGAAAGATGTCTGGGTCCTGTTAACAAGTTGAGATGAGAATTTCAAGACATACCATGAACACTGGCCTGCAATTGTAATTGGAAAACATTGAAAACTCCTAAATGAAAGGCAAACTTATGAAAGGGTCTTTTCCCAACTTTGGGTTATGGAGATGTCAGTAAGGAAATTAATCAAACCCAGGGGGAAAAAAACCCCAAAAAACAACTGATCTAAATCCTAAAGGAAGCTGAGTTGTTCTGGGAAAGGAAGAAAGAGTCAGTAACCATTTTAAGCAGAACAAGTGGAGAGATATAAGCCATGGGTGTAAAATATGTGGGTTAGCAGGAACCTCACTGAAATCCCAATTTAGATTACAAGTAACACCACAGCCAGTAAGAAAACTAGGCACTCATCAAGAACAGTGTGGGTTTGTGGGAAACAACATAACCCAGGCACTGTTACACCGCTCAGTCATGTAGTATAGACATTCAGCATAAAATGTGGCTTTAGATTTAAATATTCTGAGCTTTGTAGGCAAATTAGGATTGTTGGTGCTAAAACTATGATGATAACCTCTGTTGGGGAGGTGGGAAGACAGAGGAGAAAGCAGTACTGACAAGCATTGTAACAGCTCAGAAGGTAATAGTGTATAGTGTGTCAAGGGCAAGATGGAATTTGGAGGAGAACTCCCATGTGTGGACTCTGGACCATATTACACCAACTCCCATTAATCCTTATGGGCCCCTGGAAGAAGAAGAAAATAAATCCTGCAAGGAAGAGGTATTCCTACATTCATTGCAAGTTGCTCTGAGGAGATCAGTGGTGAAATGATGGCAACAGCTAGTTTAGAAATATATTTCAGAAAATTGCATGAACTTTTAAGGACACTGAAAAGTAGCAACAGACCAAACTGGTGACAGATATCTTTGGTGTCTGCTCGGGACGGGGCACCAGAGGAGCAGTCCTTTCACATGCACAAGAAAAAAGCTGACTGTCCCTGCTCTATACCACCTGTTCCCATGTAAATTAAATCTGTAGTGTATGAATTTTAAATATTTTATTTGATTTAAGAAGAAAAAGGTGAACAAGAAAAAGAGAAGTAGACATTTGATGAGAATGGTCAGGATGAGTGCACACTGTATTTAATGTCTTTTGATTTCTCAAATAGTCCTAAGAACTGTCATGAACTTGCCAGTATCACAGTGTGAAAGGACCCCCACACTGCATATGAATGCTCACCTGTTCTGAAACCTGTGAATCCCAGAGACATTTGATACCTGGTGCTGCAGCATATGAATAGAAATTTGACAACTTTCCACTGTGCAAAGGAAACAAACATCTAAATACTTCTTGTCCTGCAGATCAGCTGCAGGATTCTGAAGTCTAAGCAACAGATGAAGGCACATTTTCTGCAGAGTCCTGGCAAACACTGCAGAGAAGTATGCAGAATTAACGTAGCATACTCTCTGGAATCTTTAGGCTCAAAGTGGATGTGTAATCTGAGCATCAGCTTCAGAAAGGACGTTAAGGAAAATACTGAATATGCTAAATGCATCCAAGTAGTCAATAATGTGTGCTGTTGAAGCCCTAATGCTGTGATGTTAGAGGAAAAAACTGTCCAGATGAGACCTTACCATTGATGGGTAGACTGAGTAAGGAAGTTTTTCCAACACACACCCCATACAGCAGGCTGTTTGAGGGATTCCTTCCTTGCTGCAGTACTTCTGTGGCCGTGCAAGGATCAGGAAAACAGGCAGAGCACAGTAGGGGTATCATGTTATAGGCAGCAAGGTCGTTCAGGGTGCCATCCAGCAGGCGACACGTATCTCACGTGTGACATAGCCCAGGATTTGCGATGCTGGTGAGCAGGGCCTTAGGTGCACTCACCGCTGCCATTGCCAAGGGGCCCCTCTACCCTCAGTTCTACAACCTGCAGTTTCTACTTCAGTGTGTGCTGCTCTTTTCTTTCTATATCTTCGTGTTTTGCGCTGCAGCATTAAAGTCTCATGACTTTATAAGGTTAAAATCTACTGGACAGCGTGATCAATATCACGTATATTGCCATTAAATATTATTGAATAACATGCAGGCACAAAGCTCAAAAAACAATCCAAGAACTAATGAATGGTTTGGGTTGGAAGGGACCTGAAAGACCACCTAGTTCCAACCTCCTTGCCAGGGGAGGACAGCTTCCTCTAGACCAGGGTGCTTAATCATTATACAACACCTGGACATGATCAAGGGTGGCCCAATTAGTGTTAATAGCACCTCAAGCAGGAACAGCTAATGAGCAGGTTCTGTTGGAAACTAGATAGGTGTTGTGAGAAAAATATTTGGGCTGACCAACTACCACACTGCAAAGGAAAGACAAAACATCATGCTCATCTGAGGACCCCCTCACTGATCTCAACAATTAAAGCAAAGATTTTCCTTTTTCTCTCAATTGCTTGGTCTTTCCTTGAAGTTTTGTTCCCCTTGTCCCCAAGGTAATTTTGAAATCAAGGTCTGCTCTCGGCTGTGGACCCCAAAAACCTGTCTAATTTTCTTTGTGCAACATGACACATTTATTAGAGTACACGTGTCAAAACATATGAAAATAATTTGATTGACAGCAAGGAGAAGCATAGGCAATAAATCTTCAGCACTGTGGCAAATATGTAGTAATTATCAGTGCAACTCTGAATGGAATGGAAAGGCCATTTTATTTTGAAATTGCACACAATTTGCTTTAAATTCTGCATAACCACATACTCCCAAGAACCTAGATGACTCTGGTGATCAGATTTGAATTCTTGCAATGGCATGTAAAACAAAGGGCAGAGCATATTTTTTCATATCTCCCAGGTTCTTCTTCAGCTGGCATCAACCTTCCCATTTTGAACATGCATTTTACATCCTTTAGAAGCTGTCAGAGTGTGTGGTGTTTTATCTCTCCACCCTGTCACGCTCCTGCAGGCCATTAGGGCTTGCCCACAGTGTTTTGCCTCTTTATCTGCATGCCTTATCTGTCTGCTCTTTATCTTCCCCTCATCGCTTCTTAAAGGTTTGAGTTTTATTTTAGACTGTCTCGTGTTTCTGTCTGGGTGCAGGTAGTCCCTTGCTGTTAGGCTGTCCCTTTTTTCTCTACATGCTTCCCAGTGACTGAGCAGTGTAAAATGGGATTTGAGAACTTCAGCCTTTGCAGGAGTCTCTCAGTAAAGGATGCAAAAGAAAATGCAGTAAATTAAGCAATTGCATGAGCTCAACGCATTTGGGTGAGCAGGTGTGTCTCAGATAATAAAAAAATTCACATAAAGAAATAGGTAAAATCTAATCAACAAGGGTATGAGTCTCACAAAGCACCTTTGAGCCACACAGAGTAGCAGGATAACTAGAGAGAAATGGCACACCCAGGCATTCAGAAACCACATTAAATGTAAAGACATGGTAAGTCCTTCTGTCATCAGATGATTTGCTAAAGAAAACTCAGAAGAAGTCTGGTCATTAACAATAAAAAAGATTAATAGGACATTGACCAACACACCTCTTCAGAATACATAATTTTTAGAACACTTTCTTTATCTCTAAATAGCTTTTTCTAATTCTGAAGCTTTCATGACACATTATTTTATATTTTCTTCCTATACCTCACACCATTCCTTTTATTCTCTTCCCTTCTCCTGTGGACAATAAAAAACTCTCACTTTTGACTCTTTTTTTTCATCCTTGATATTACCTTGAATCCATCTGAACTGTCCACACCACTTCCCTGCCCTGGTATCAAAACACTTTCTTCTCCAAAGATTAATAGAATCTCATTGATTTCAATAAAGAATGAATAAGAATTTAAACTGATGTTTTATACAAAATTCTGACCATATGAAGTATTTAATTACTAAGTACATTAAAGCTAAGAATTGTTTTAAGGTCAAGAGGCAGACACGGTTTTTCCATATTAACTATCTCCATTAATCTGCACAGTGCTTGCCTTTGATGTATTAATATTAGTAGGCTGTTAGTCTCACCCAGGTTAAAACAGGGAGTGTAGAATATATACCTTCATAATTGCCATTAGTCCTGAGGAGGCTGATTCTTGTACATCTCCAAATATGAAGAAGAGCATATATCCTCCAGTCTGTTATAATAAGTCATGTGAATGATCATTTGCAGGAATTAATGAACTGCATAACTCCTTTGTTAGAAGCACTGTGTTAAAACTGTACACAATAACAAAAAAAAATTATTCTTAAATTTACAGGTTTAGAATTTTAGTGGCCAATTCCTTACTGGAATAAGATGGAATGTTTTGAAAAAGCTAGGTCAGGGATATAACCCTTAATTGATTTTCCTTTTTTTTTTTTTTTTTAAATAATACTCTGGTTACTCTTTGTGCATTTTAAAACAGTACGGTTTATTATCTAGTTTTATTTTCTGTGTTGATGTATTTCAGTTTCTGCATACTTGGTCTACTTTGTAGAGTTCAAGTCTCAAACAACGCAGAGAATTACCTATGACATTAAGATTATGAAAACACTACACTCAGACTTTGGGAAAAATGAGAAGGATAAAAGCAAAACCCCCTAGGTTTTTAAATACCCTGCTAAAGGCCTAAAGTAATAGAATATCTTAGTTTTCACTTATTTCTCACAAAGATAAAAACGTAAGTATTATTTTTTCCTAGTAATAGAAAAGTGGCACGAAGAAAGGTTTTACTGTCAGCTGTTGTCCTTGGGTCTAGTCAGTGACCTTGCTCCAATTGCATGTGAATACAAGAAAATTTGCAAGGCTTTCTCCTGTGCTACTACTAAATGATGAGAGGTAATTATGAGAAGCATCTGGGAATTACCTAGTATTATAAAAATAGATTAGCACGCATGATCAGAATCTTAATACATTCATTTCCTATCTATTTTTCTTTATATGTCTTGGAATATTAAGAAGGAAATTAGTGAGTGAATGGGGAGGTATTTTATATTGGTTTTGTTGGTTGTAGGTTTTATTAACAACACCCCTCTCTTTATTCTGTATTGGTTTTATATAGGAAAGAGAAACTAAATTGAACAAATCAGGTAGCAGGGATATCAAAATGACTAAACATTAGATGGAGGTGTATTTTAGCACCATGAGTGAGAATGGAAAAAAAGGAATAGCGTTAAGAAGTAACAACAGAGGCACAAGGTCGAACATACAAGAATTGTTGTTTGGATCCAGAGTGCATTGCCAGGGTAAATAGCAATCAGATATGGGTAAAATAAGAAAGAGATAGACAAAACAAAGTGGTAAATGGATTCACTGGGTGATATTTAGGAGGTAGGAAAGGACAGATCTGAAACTATTAATGGTTTCACAGAGGACATTAACTCTTTTGTAGAGAAAAAGGAGGGAGAGATTCAACAAGTCAGCTGGAAGGGGTCTATATGTCCATACAGAGCAAGGGAAACACCTTCTCAAATGGAACGGGAATAATCATAGTTTGTTCACTTACCTGAACAGGGAAAATGGTATTCTAACATAAAATAATGGGATGTCTCCCTCTAATGTTCTGTCTTGCAAATTATTGATCAAGAGAAACACAGTCTGTCTCTCTCCAGCAAAGTGGGAGGAAGGATATCAGGGAAAGGTTCTTCCCCCAGAGGGTGCTGGGCACTGCCCAGGCTCCCCAGGGAATGGGCACGGCCCCGAGGCTGCCAGAGCTCCAGGAGCGTTCGGACAATTCTCTCAGGGATGCACAGGGTGGGATTGTTGGGGTGTCTGTGCAGGAACAGGAGGTGGACTTGATCATCCTTGTAGGTCCCTTCCAACTCAGGATATTCTATGCTTCTATGATGATAAGAACATTTGTTCATCAAAGGGGTTGCTAAGCACTGGAACAGGCTGCCCAGGGAAGTGGTAGAATCACCATTCCTGGAAGTGTTCAGAGGGTGTGCGGATGCTGCTCTTGGGGATATGGTTTAGGGGTGAACACAGTGGTGCTGGTTTATTGGTTGGATACAACAATTTTAGAGGGTTTTTACAATCTAAATTATCCTGTGATCTGGTGATTCTAACCATAAGCCGTGTACTAAAACTGCAGGACTGGTGAGTTGGGTAAGCATCATTTGTTGGTGCTGCTGTTTTCTCAAAGAGAACGCAAAAGAATCAATATAGTGGGTAGGAAGGGACAATAGTCATGCTTATTGCATTTTATTTTAATAGAGAAATGAAATTCACACCTATAATCAAATCTAAAATCCAGATTTTCTAAGAAGCAGAAATTAGGATATCTGCTATGCTGCTTTTCACCAGCCATTAAGTCTCTCACTGACACAGACAAAACATTTCTTCATAAAAATATAAATACAACAAATGCACTTCACAAAAGCAGCAATACTTACCTTGTGTCCAACAGAGAAAGGGCTTTCCTCTTCAACTTTTTAAAAATAGAACATTACAACAAGAAGACACGAGAAGTCAGTACTGTGTATAGTCACAAGAAAACTTGATATCATAAGCCTAAAAGTAGAATTGATTTCATATTTTCTTCCATAATAAAACAAAAGTTTGGATAAAACTTAATTAAAAGCCTTTATAAAATATGTCCCAAAGTTGCTTGGCCTTTTTTTTTCCCCCCACACATTTTATTCTTTATGACTGAATAAGCAACGATGTAATTCAAAAAGTTCAGGGAAGGGAGAATCGGATGAGCAATGTGATTATGAAGGAAATATATTCTAGGCGAATTTCTGAGTTCCCCTTGAATTGCTTCACCACATTATTCAGGGTTTTCTTCCTCTATTTTTTGCATGTCTTTGGTTCATAATATAAACAGTTTTGTTAACTCTTACGCACTTCAAATTCTGCTTCTTGATGACAGTGAGAAAACCTATTAACAGACTTCTTGCCAACAGAAGTGAGCTGTGTTCATAGGGATAATCAAAGAACATATTCCCTGTGAGAAAAGCTTCTCATTTAACTTTCAAATAGGTGGCATGTAATTTGACAGGTTCATTTGGCACAAATTCGGAAAGGATTTCTCGTGTTGTCCAAGATTTACACGATGTTCTGAGAATATATTTTCAGAAAAGCCTTTTTTAATGCTACATCTTCAAGCCTTTCTAACATTGTGTTGAATTATTTCTTTACCATTAGGAGTAGATTGGTGATGTAAATTGCCTTAAATTTGAATACACTTTAGGCCCATGCTGGAGCCCTTAATGCACTGCAGCTATTCTAACAAAGCAATAGATCAATACAGCTGATTACGTAGATCACAGTAATGGAAAGTCTGAACTGTAAAAAGACCCCACAAAATCTTCCCTGTGTTGAGGCAGCTTCTATGTGTCAGGCACAATCTACCAACTGAATTAGTAGAAAACTGAATAGCCCCCAAAGTTGTAAAGGAGATTTCCTTTATTAGTAGAAGAATAAATAAGCTCAAAACTTCTAAATGAAATCCAGGAAAATTACTTCATATAAGTACGAATGCCTTCCTAAAATCCTCTATTAGGCATGTGAAAGAGTAAAAAAATTACGATCCACATTTCCCTGTTTGCTAATCATGAAGTCTGCTTCCACATTAACAAAAAAAAGGTAGAATCTCCTGAAGAAATTTAATAACTTTTCCAGCTAATTATATTTAAACCCAGTATAAAGCACCTGATAGATTAAGATCTCTGTTGCTGTGACAAATTCAGCTGGATTACAGCAACTGATACCAAGGACTACACCAAAGATCAAGGATGCAAAGACTGAAAACAGCAATAGCTGCTTCAGTAATTCCATGATGATATTTTTCTGGATTCTAGCAACCTTGAATACACAGAAACTCTTAATGAATCCCAAATGTAGCTACAATTTTCCAGCTACTTCTTTAGCTCTTGATTTTTCATAAACGTTATTGACCAGTGGACCAATCATGACTCAAGAGATTACTTGTATGTAACTTGTGAGATTACTTTCAGAAGTTTTGCAGACTTAAACATTATTTAATTTCAGATATCAGACCTACGATTAAAAATGAGAAAACAAAATTTGTTTCCATACCTGCAGCCTACATAATGATGTGTTTACTTTCCTCTATGAATTTGGATCATAATCAAGGTTTTGTCTGTTTCTGCTTAAGCAAAATTCTTTCCAGAGAATTTATAAAATATACATTAATAATAAAAGATTATTTTTGATATTGTCTCCTTGGTGTTGTTGAGACTCATGTTTCTAATGCTGAAATGTCTAGTTTTGCACTGCCTAAATTCTGCACTGTCATTGCATACTATGTAAAATAATGGTTATTGCAGAAGAAGTGAGGATTTATTTCGGTAGTACCCTACATAACCCATACTTTTTCTGTGATTGTATTTTTTCCTGCAACGCTGACATCCCAGTGGTAAGAAATAGTTAACAATTCCCCCAGAGAGTTACAAAGAATGAGAATGTGAAACAGGGTCTTGCCTTTCAGTGAAACAAGCCTCCTAACTTCAAAGGAAGGGCCCTGAACAAAGGACCACCTGGGTTTTATTGAACAGTCTGGGGTTTTCCTCCTGAATGTCAGCTCCTCCTGTGTCTCTTGTCACCTGGCTGGCACCACAGGTCCCCGTGCTCTGTGTGATGCAAGGGATCAGAGACAATTCACAGCATCTCGAGTCTGGCACTGAGAGATCACCACCTCTGACCCAAGAAACCCCCGACTCAAAAGAAGAGGAAGATTGAGCATGCAGACTAATCAGTACGAGAAGAGAGAGAATCATTAACCAATTGACAGTAATAAGAGAACTAGGTAACTTGTAGCTCATGAACTGTGATTTTTTTGTTTACTGAAATGCATATATAGTGTAAAAGTTTGACAATCAGTGTGCTTGATTTGTGAAAACCTCCACCTTGTGCCCTGAGCAGAATAAACAACGTCTCCTGCTGTGCTGCTCTGTAAAAGGCTACCTCGGCTGGACTGAGCACTGAGCAATTCTGCCTCGCAGCTGCGGTGGAGAATGGAGGCTGACCGGTTGTGGGAGGACAGGCGAGGTCTCTAGCGAGGCTCGCCTCGACCACC
>VXBT01005588.1:56392-76474 GCA_013400235.1 Oriolus oriolus | reverse complement strand
TGGGGGAGCAGGAACGGGTTTATTAACTGCAGGAAAAGGGACCAGAAGAAGCACGTGCCGCTCTCTGTGCAGGAAGGTTCATACTCCGGTGGCAGAGGCGGAGCAGACCCGAAACAACCAATAACGATACTGTTACGGGGAGGTACAGAGGTGGGGAACATTACACATAATGAACAGGAGAAGGGGTAGGTGGGGAGGGCGAACGTGGGCCAGTAGTAAGGGACAACATGACTGGGAGGAGGGGAGTGCGGCGGCCATTGCGTACGCGCAGGGTGTCACGTCTTTCCCGCCACAGCGAACAGGTTTTCCCGCCCAGCTGCCTCAGGCAGCCATGTTTGGGTGGGCAGCTTGAGACCCAGAAGGGCCAAACCACCGGGCCCCCCAGCCAGCTGGGTCCACGACTCTGTGGCAGGAATTAGAGCACGCTGCAACCGTCTCCTTTCTATGCAAGGCCCTGTGTCCGTGTTTAGAGACTCCCTAAACTGGCAACACCAGAACCAGATTATGTAATTATAAATATCCACACCTCACTCAAGTGCTCTGTGAGACTTACCTGTTATGATTTCAGAGCACAGCAGCCATTCTAAAATTGAGGCTGCTTGACAATTCTGATATGTGTAATCTCTTTTTCTGAGATCTCTGCAGTCTCTTTCTGAGATGCTTCAACAGCTGATGCTGCACATGAATCCAGCCCATGGATTCTAAGGGCATGACACCTTAGAGTGATCATCAGACTGCTAGTCTCCTTTTTTATTGTTCCAGAAAGAATTAAAACTGTGTAATCAAGAATCTCCACAAGGACTGTACCACAAGGCTGTCATAGATTTAGAAGTAGTGCAGACTGAAAGAAGGGTGTTACAGAGTGATGCTGTTGGAGACCAGATACTCTTACTGCATGCATTTCAGGGGATTTTTACTGTGGAATAAGCACTGTCCCATGTAAGGGCCTGAAAGCCTCTGTGCAGCTAAAATTATTTAAACCAATCCATTTTTTTCACAGATTAAATTACTTCCCATCTAAACCCTAATCAATCTACAACTGTTCCTTCCAAATGTCTTCAACCCCTCAACTATTCTTTCAAGTCTTTGAATTGACCAACATGCAGGGACACAAGGACTTCTTTCCTTTTCTACCAGCTCATTTTCCAGGCTATTTCAGAATGAGCTTTGTCTTCTATTCCCTCGTGTCTGATAAACTACTCTGCTGTGTGTAATTCATGTGGATGAAGTCCCTCGGCATGGGAATTCTCTGCCTTCTTTTTAATCCATGTGGTTTTTTAAGTGAGAACAATACAGAAGGGGTGAGTCCTGAACATATCTTAGTTACGTGTCAGAAGAAGACCACAAATGTATGGTCTTATTACCGTGGGAAAAAAAACCCTATGCATGACCATGGCCTCTTGCCTGGAAAATTTGTATATAGCCTGAGGAATCTGTTCTCATGTACCCATCTCACACTCTAGACAAAATTAAGAGTAAAACCTCACTGTTATTAGAATTTTAACAAGTTTAAAGTTGTCAAAATCTTAACTTTGAGGCAATAGAAATTCAGAATAGCATCGTATAACTTGAGACTGTGCCAAGTTTCAGTGCACATGTCTCTGTTTCAGAGTGCAATAAAGTAACTTGAAAATGAGTTTATTATATTACAGGAGGGAGCCATCTTTCCTGTGTTTCCACCTGCAATAGGAATAATAGGCAATTAAGATTTTATAAAACCTTGTGGAGCATGTAAAGCAGCAATTACTGTATCTGTAATAACTGGTCTATGAATATGTATGGTAGAATTTTCAACATAGCTGTATACATGAAAGACTTGATCAAGATATATTAGGACAGGAGTGAGATGGGATACAGGGCCTTTGAAAACTAAATTTCATGGCATTTTCACAGGCAATATTCATTCAACTGTATATATAAGGTATGACAATGGAATTTTCATCTGGAAAATAAAACACTCGAGAATTTACTGTGAGACTCAATATTCAGTTAAGGTTTTTTAACACAAAATGATCAGAACCTATGGATATATGTGAAAAACACTGACATGATCGCTCTATCCTTTTTTTTTTCCTTTTTATTAATCATGTTCTTCTGACAGAAGATAATTACTTCTGTCCAGCAATTTTTAGTTCCAATGGTATTCACTAAAATTACAGGAGAATTAAAGGGAAGAAGTGTAATAGAAGTCCTTTGTCAAGATCCACATAAGAGAGTAATGAAGTCCTCTTAGGTGGGGAACAGATGATGGAAACTTCCATCCCATCATATTATGGCTGAGCTCATGGGCAATTTTTACCTGGTGATGGAGAATCCATTCCCACAAAAATGTTAAATATAAGTAGAATCTTGTTTTGTGATAAGCACAAACAGTGTACACGCCAGAACAAAACAAACCATGGACAGAAAGCCATGCTGGATCTGCATCCTGCACCCACCTGTGAGATCCGTACCAGCTAGAAACTACCAGCACTGCCATCAGGCATTCTTACACTGAACTGTTTTGACTTCTTCTATCTCTTAAACCACTGAAAACATTCACTTGTTCTGCTCTTTAGCTGACATTTATGCCATTCAGTTATATCACAGATTTCCCCGCATGTGAATACCAGTGTCTGTTTTGCTGTCTGCAGTACTGTGTGACATCCTAAAAACTTGTCTCTGTGCTGCAAGAGAGAAGGGGAAAGGAATCATGGAAGCACTGGCCACCAGGATCAAGGGATACTGAGATGGTGTCATGGTATAAGCTCAGCTGGCAGCTATTCATTCAGCCCCTCTTTCCCCCACACCTCAGTGAATGGGGAGGAGAATCAAAAGTTGCAAGTTGTACGTTGGCATAAGAACGGTTTAATAATAATTGAAAACAAAGCAAAATGTAATAAAATTAGTAAATAATAATAATGATAATAAAAAGGGAAAAACCAAAAAAGTGATGCACAATACAGTTTCTCACCACCTGCTGACCAGTGCCAGATGCCATTACCAAGGCAAACAGAGGATAACATTTATTTCTTTGTGTTTTCTATGCATTGAGGACTTGTCAGCTCATTTAGGGCAGTCAGAACCTACCATAAAAGTAGTTCAGGATCCTACAAAATTTAATCCACTATGCTGTGATATGGCAGGTATGTGAGGCTCGTGAGGCCCTGGCACAGGTTGCCCAGAGCAGCTGTGGCTGCCTCATCCCTGGAAGTGTCCAAGCCTGGGTTGGACAGGGCTTGGAGCAACCTTGGATAGTGGAAGGTGTCCCTGCTCACAGCACAGGTTTGGAGCAGGATGACCTTTAAGGTCCCTTCCACTCCAAACCATTCTGTGATTCTATGTCTGAACCCCACAGCATGACTGAATACAAGAGGCTGCAGCACCACCTTAACCAGCAAAGCCATCAAGTAGCAAGCAATACTTCAAATTGAATTTACCATATCAAGGAGAAATATGACTTTATTTTAAGACAAGATTTTCCAAAGCTTTATCTGAAACCACCAAATAAAAGAAAACATTGGCATTGGGCTGAGGATTAGAATCATACGATTGCTAATGAAAAATACATACTGAGCTATCAAGCTTGTGCAAATTAAAGTTTTTTTCTCTCTTTCTTAACACAGGATATAATATTCTATTTCATTAAGTGATTCTATCAGAATATTAAATTTTTCCATTAGCAGGATTAGATTAGGTCTTAATATTAAACTATGTACGTCAGTCCAATTAAACCAGATAGGTCTCCTTGCCCTGTTACCATGCTGGTATAATTCCAGCTAAAAACCTGTTTCTTACATTCAACAGGGATTTGAGCAGGACACAGCTCTGAATATTAGGAGCTGTGCTGGGTAACTGTTCGTAATGAAGAGCAACAACTGGGAGGTAAATCCCTGCCGTCAATTACACTTAAACTAAAATAATTTTTATTTTTTATGGAGAAAATTACATGAAATGCCAAGCATGTGGATTTAATGAATATGACTTTATAAAACGACAAACAAGATTGGGTTTACATTTCTTTTTCCTTTCTTCTTTTTACAGCACAGCGGAAACAAATTAAATTTGCTCTGAGATGCACTACTCATAACTATCATCTGTGTTGTAAACATCTTATCCGTAATCAGAAATTCAATATTGCAGACCACAAAGCCCACTGAGGTGTTAAGCTGAAAGGTAGGAGGAAAGCAGGGTGAGATTTTTCTGGCGAAAACATATGGGTTTTCTTCCCAATTGAAAAGACTTAAACGAGATTCAATTAGTGGATGACTGGAAAATTATGCTTAATGTCCAATTAAAAAATTGTCTTATTAGAGTCATGATGACTCTACAGCCCAGGGGTGGATGCTCTATTTTGCAGGTAGCTCAGACACCATATTTTTATTCTTTATATTACTTTATATTATTAAGGCATACATTAGCAAAAATCCTGTGCTCACATAGCCTTCAGTAAAACACTCCTGATGTATTAGGAGCATACTGAGGCCATTCACTGAAACCTCTGAAGGGAGGCTTTAGAAACGGGCCAGTCACAAAGCATATTAATGCTAGAAGCTCCTAACTTAAAATGAGTGCAAGCATCGGTCCTTCTATTATCCAGGTACATGGATAAAAGTAATGGAATGAGATGACCACTATGCTCTGCAAGCCAAAGGGCTGTCTTTTTCTAAGTCAAGTTTCATGCACTATGTTGCTCTGTAATTTACATTTCTGAGGGTGTTCAGGCCATGAAAATTGGAAGAAAATTGATTTGGGTTGTGGTACAGGGCTGTGACCAGGTTAGGACTTGGTTTAACAAAGATTAAAGCATGAAATATGAACAGGAGCAAAAAATTACATGTTGGATGTAAGTATCTTGAGACACCTTGTAAGGAAAAAAACCTCATGGTTACAGCATCAGTTACTGTGGCAAGTAACAATGAAAAGCTCATTCTCCAGGCACAGTGCTGATGGCAACAAGGAATTGCACACTCCTATCCATAAAAACC
The DNA here is from genome assembly GCA_013400235.1 of Oriolus oriolus. Classification (NCBI taxonomy): domain Eukaryota; kingdom Metazoa; phylum Chordata; class Aves; order Passeriformes; family Corvidae; genus Oriolus; species Oriolus oriolus. Next base: position 71,507 of record VXBT01005588.1, on the reverse strand, counting down.
TCATGTAATGATAAGAAAAGGAAAAGGTATTTTGTTTGTGAAAGTGTCACTGAGTATAATAAACCTTTGGGTGTGCACAAAGGTTATGCAAGTTGTCATTCTGCTTTCAATAAATACCTAGAGGTCTTTGGGAGGGAAGCCAACATTTTGAGGCAGACACAGGATGTATATCACCTCCCTTCTCTCTCTTAACAATGGCTAGAAGTTGTCTTACAACTGGGATGGCCAAGGGAGAGTGTTGGTGCTGTGGCACACAGCAGTGGAGTCTCTGCCTTAGTCAGAAGACTGGAGGAATACATGGATTCAGGCTGACCTGTCAAGGAACATGAGTCGGTTCCATCTGGCACTTGTAAAGTCACATTAATGTGATTACTGGAGGTTTAAAAGGGTACAGGGTAATGAAACCAGGCCCAGGCTCTTTGTAAATTCACTCTGCTCTAAGCAGTTTTATATCAAACTCCAGGCTGCAATGTGTTACCAGAGAGATGTTGTTAATTTACAGGCAGAAGAGGTCCGACATGCTACAATTTTATTATGAATTTTGTTATATTGAAATCTGCTTGAAATCAAAAGTACATTTTCTGTTTACCTCAGTGAAGGCAGTACTTCAACCCCAGTACCATTTTTAAAATCTGATCTTGTGAGCCCTTGAGGAAACCTGCATTTGAACATAATGATAACTGTAATATTCTGATTGCAGTGAGGATTTTGTATATCTCTGCAGCTAAAATATGAAAAATTCTTGTACATATTTTTAATCTCATAACTTAAAAACTTTATAGCCAAGACATAGTTTTTCAGTGTTTTGACTGCTGATATTAAACAATGTAACTGCATAGTACTGGAAGAGATCAGCTTCCTAAAACATATTAATGTAATAAGCAATCAGGTTAAAATTGTTTGAAATAAACATGCCTACTTACTTAAATAAAGTCAGTTCATTTGCCTTCCCTTTGGTATGACTTACACCCTCTCCTGAGCACTTTCATCTTTTAGCGTAATTAAAACCCACTAAACACTACTTCAGTTCATCATCCCCAACATCACTAATGGATCCTTCCTGCTCTCAGTGATCTGATGATTATGGATAATATTTCTCCACAGAAAAGTCATTCGTATCAGAAGCACATCCCAGAGTAAATTTAATTTGTAACTTATGTGCTGTAAATATAAACACTGTGGTGAAAAGGTTTGTCTTGTTTATGCTTTTATGTAGGCATATTCATTAAACCTGTATTTTCTACAGTTTATGACATTCATTCAAAATTGAAATGTCACACATTCAGTTTGGTCTATATGACTACAGAGACTTGCTTGCTGATTTGCCTTTTCATTATTACCCATTACCCTGATGTCTCTACTCCATCATGCTTGCAAAAAGCATATAGCATTTACTAGTTACAACTTCTTGCATTCTGTGCCTTTAATGGAGGGGGATATTTGGCTCCTACAGGAGAGACATTTTATGGTGCTTCTGGGAGGCAGCCAGGAAAAACTGGGATACATGAACTAGATTGTCAAATAAGATGCATCATCTTCCTTTTGTTGTTCAGCTGCTGCTAAAGGTGCATCTGACTAGCAAGAGACACTTCTTTTGGTTACAGGAAAAAGTACAGATGGATTTGGGAATGTGGCTCTGTGTAAGCTTGAGGCTGAGTTCTGCCTTTGAACTGTAGTCCAGCAGTGACATGTGATGATGAAGAATTCTCTGCCTGGAGAAAGCAGGGTGATTCCTACAGCACCAGGGTGCTTGCGGAGCCAAGCGCTTTGTCATGCTCTCCATGGCAGAGACAACTCAGCAGCTCCATGGCCTCTGGTTTTTTTGGAAGTGACCTGAGAGGTTCACATCAGTCCCCTTAGGAAGTCTCAGATTAGTCAGAAAGCTTTTGCTGTGCTTTCTTCTTACTGAGTTGCTTCAAGAAAGAGTGCACATTTTCACGCACTGCCCTTCTGCTGACAACACTGCACTGAGAATATTTTGTTTTCACCCAGAGGTACTGATTTCAAGAACAGCTGAGACCTGCTCATGGGTAGACAACTATGATGTGATGCCTTGAGGAAAGATCCAGACTGGAAAAATCAAGAAAGAGGAAAGAGCAGGAAAGAAATCAAATAAACAGGAACCTACCTGAGATGTAGGGATCCAAAATTCAGTGCAGACACATGGACAGGACAACACAGAGCCTTCCCCAAATCTGGGGGTGTTTTGTCCAAACAGCACTGAATAGCCAGAGAAAATCAGTTTACTGCTTTGTCTTCCAAGAATCAATACTGGTACTTCTACTGCTTTTATTATTATTATATTATTATTAAGTATTGGTAGTTGATTCTTGGAAATTCAACACAATAGTGTTGAATGAAAGCATTTACACATCCCGATGAACTGGTAGCTCAATGGATGTGAGAAGTGGGGAGCTGGGTTTGTTTCCTCCACTACAACTTCAGCTTTTTGTTTCTATCAACTCATTGTTCTAGCAGCCTCATTTTACGTTAAGGTGATTTTGCAAACTTTCCAGGTCTCTATGAAGTTTCCTGTCTGATTTTCATTTATAGAGGTTTAATCCAATGCCTTTGCTCTCAGTGTTTTTAATAGTGCTCAGTAATTAGGAAGAGAAATAAAAGTGTAAATCAGAAGCAGCTATCAGCAGTATTAAATCATATACATCCTGATTCCCTACTGCAGGAGAACTGGTACCACTGAGCTAAAAAACATTAAGGATGAGGATAAGGATGGGATGGCTGGATTCAGGGCATAACTGACAGCATCTCCTACAGAAATTAAGAAGATCCTAAAGTAACTCACGGGTGTTTAAGTCACCCTGGGCTGTGTCTCTCATACAGTGTCTAAGAAGTAATTCAGGCATCACATTTTGTAAAACATTTGCCTACTTTTCAATTCAAATTCTACATTTATTATTTATAGCTTAATGCTTGAATTAATATTCAGACAGAGGCACTGTTTGTATTTTCTGGATGAGTTATGACTCCTGTTGAAGTTCATGGAAAATCTCCCATGGATGTTGATAGGAAGCAAGGTTTCAGCTTTCATATGAAGGAAAGATTTAACAAGCAATTGTTTTCATGTATTTTATAAAGATAAGCAATCACATAACATATGCATAGGGTTTGCTAATATCTTCAGAGATATCTTAGTGGGTTTTTGCTGTTAAAGATTATATATTGTGGGTTTGGTATAGATTTTAATTGTGTTTAATTTAATTCCTGTGCAGTATGAAACTTGATGTGTTTAATCAGAGAACAACTGCTACACCAAAATTAAGTAAATTAAAATTATAAATACTTTCCTTCATCATAGATTGCTAAGAGACCGCAAAGTGCTGAGTTATAGAAAGGTAGCTAAGACTAGTTTAAGTTGCTGTGGAAAGAGACACAGATATTTCTTTTTCTTTATGTGTGATGAGCCAGTTTTTAACATTTCGATATGAGAAATACACTCATAAACTGCTGTGAGTCTGGAAAAGCCCAACAAAATATCTGGGTCCAGAGCATTTGCCCTGTGAGAAGTTGAGTGAACTGAACTTGTCCAGCCATGAGCAGAAATGGCTTAGAGGGTACCTGACAGCATCCTTTCCATACCTGCAAGGAGTTTCTGAGCAGGTGGAGAGTGTTTAATGAGGTTGGTGGCAGGAGGACAGAAGAAAATTGTCATAAATTGGAATAGGGATGGTTACAATTTGACATGAAGAAATATTTCTCAGGGCAAGAATGGTGATATGATATGCTTTAGAAGAGGTTGCCTAAGAAAACAGTGAAATCTTTCACCCAGGAAGACACTGAGCTGGTGAAAGCTGACAAAAACTTTGTCTGAATTCAGTGCAATCCTGCCTCGAGCAGAAGGCTGGAATAGAAACCTGTTGAGGTTCAAACATGAATAATTCTATTACATTAGCCTGAAAACAATGGACTGCTAGAAGCAATATGATCTGTTCTAGTTCTGTTTACAACTCTTTCTCAAAATTTGAAGCAACATTTCATTTCTAGAACCTCTGATTGGTGAGGAAAGGGGGCAAAAGTGATGATTTAAATTTATTCTAGGTTGTATCCATCACTGATGATGACTTGGTACAGTGAAACCCTGGAGAGCTTCCACACTAGACAACCATGACTTTGTCAAGATTCTAAAATCCTACCCACAAATGTGAATGAAGATTAAAAGTTTCATGGATTCTTGATCATGAAACACACATTTTCTGTAACATTTGCTATTTTTAGTGAAAAGTTAAGCGAATATTGTAGAATTTGTTAAGGAATTGTTATATGCATTATTCTGCATTTCTCTGATTGCTCTTATTTCATACAGGGCAGATTCTTTTTATTCTCTGAAATGTCATGGTTATTGAAAAAACAAGATCACCATTTACAAAAATCCAATATAAATCAACTAAATTGTACTTCATAACAATCTCCTTTTGCCACGTTCATGATCATTAAATTGAGAGAGAACTGGGGGTGTTCATAAGAGGAGATTGTTGAGAAGTCTTCAGGGAATCTTAGAGTCCTTGCCAGTACCTAAAGGGACTCCAAGAAAGCTGGAGAGGGACTTTGGGAGAGGGCCTGGAGTGACAGGGCAAAGGGGAATGGCTTCCCACTGCCAGAGGGCAGCATTAGATGGGATATTGGGAAGGAATTCTTGGCTGTGAGGGTGGTGAGGCCCTGGCACAGGGTGCCCAGAGAAGCTGCGGCTGCCCCATCCCTGGGAGTGTCCAAGGCTGGGCTGGGTGGGGCCTGGAGCAACCTGGGATAGTGAAAGGTGTCCTGCCTGAGGGGGTCAGAATTTGATAATTTCTAAGCTCCTTCCAACCTAAAACCTTGTTGTGATTCAAAGATTCTTTTATTCATTATTTTTTCCACCAGCTCCAGAAGAAATATTGTGACTTCAATACTAAGTATTGATTAATTTTGGTATTCTCCTAAAGTTAATAAAGTGAGAACTTTGCTATGCTACCAAGAGCATCTGTTACTATGTATAAAGCTGAATTTTCTTGCTTCTCCACTCTCTTTCCCTTCACAGCAGCTAATAAAAAAGGGAAAGGAAAAAAGTTAATTAAATTCAGATGGAGTGTGTCAAGCATTGTCAAGATTTCAATGGCTACTTTAATCAGAAGTAAAACCCATATTGGTTAAGATGCGTGGTAATTAAAAGTCTTTCCAAAAAAAAAAAAAAAGTTTTGATAAGGAAAATTGTACTGCATTACTAAACCTTCATCAATTTGTCAAGTACAAAATGTCAAAGCTGATGAATACACCTAATTGACATTAGCACTAACTTAGAGTAGAGCACCAGAGAAAATAAGCAGAAATTTAACTACCATTTTCTCTTCCTCCTTTGATGCTTTGATAGATGGATAAAGCAGCTCTAGGTAAGGCCACTTGTAACACCTCCTGTCAGGAAATTTTGGATTTCACTGTATAGAATAGCAGTCATTAAGACACTGGATCCTTGCCAGTTTATTTCTCTGTGGCACTAATGAGGGTGTCTATCTGCTCTCCAGCACTTTGCAACTCATCATGACTTGTTATGTCCTTTTATTATTAGCCCCTAGTTAGCAGGCAAGAAAACTGAAGTACACCAGGGTGACATGACTTCTCCAAGGTCTCACATGTCACTGACCCTGTACAGACTTTAGAGCTGCTAAGTCCTAGCACTGGTATATCTGCAAGGCTGCTGCTAATGCTGTTTACTGTTATTTTGTCCAAAGCTGATATCATCCTATTTTTCCAGGACTTATCTTTGGCGTCAAAACATTTGCATCCAAATAACGTGCCTTAAAAGCAGGTATATCACCTTCACTGACAGCTAAGTAATAGTAAATTGAATTAATTAAAAAATAATTCTAATCCTTGGTGAAGTTGATTATTAGTGCATTATAAAAATTATTAAAACAGTACTTTGAAATAACATGCCATTCCATAAGGATCGTTGTTAGTGTTTGCTTTTTAGAGGGAAGATAAAGTCACTATGTGTGGATGTCATTAAAATCGTGAATTTTAGGAGGAAAACTCTAGGTGAAGACAACATAAACAGAAGGAGAAAGTTAATAACCAGGAATTCAGCTGTATGAATTGCTTGATGTTTCCAGCTGTATTTTGTGCTGCTCATATACCACCAGTGTCTTGAGCTGTCTTGACTTCGGTAAAGGCTAGGTCATTTGGACTGTAATCCTAGGCATAGAAAACAGTGTTCCCACTGGAACTGGATGTTGGTTTTCTTACTGCAATACAAATAAAGAAATCCATTTCCATCAAACAATAAAACAAATTTACAAAAATTCAATCAGTTATATAAATCTAATACAGTGAGATTACAGTGAGATTCTAGGTATGTATTAGTTACTGAGCTAACTTACACCATCAGTCTGGTGTTCCAAGGAGCTCCAGAGACACACTTAACAGCTTCCTTCTTTACCTTCCTCTTCACCTCTTGAAATATCTCCCACTTTCTCCCCAGTGAATGGACACTGGAGCAGAAGTTCGTGTGCTCTTTGAGAGCCACAGTCACTCACATTCACTTGCAAAGTGTTTGTTGAGCTGCATATCCAATATCTGCCCTCTTTTCACAATTCCTGTATCATCATCAGCTAACATCATGCGATCATTTTACAAGTCATCTTGTTTAAAACCTAATTTTACATAGGTGTTTTATTACAATTTTAGCAGTCAGTGATTGGATAGGTCCACACAGGGTGTGTGTGCACAGGCCTGTGGTGCAGCACAGGGAAGGAAGGACTGAAGAAATTTAGTGGGAGTCTCTTTGTCTGAAGATTAGATGATAAATGTACTTCTTCTTGAGCTTGGATCGTAGAATCATAGCACAATTTTGGCTGGAAAAGACCTCTTAGTGACTGAGTCCAATCACTAACTGAGCACTGCCCAAGCCCTCCACCAAACCATGTCCCTGAGCGCTAGAGCTTCGTGTCTTTTGAACCCCTCCAGGGATGGTGACTCTGCCACTTCCATGGGAAGCCTGTCCCAGGGAGTGACAGCCCTTTTCCCTCTAACATCAACTCTAAACCTCCACTGTGACAAACTGAGATGAATGTCAGCCTGGGTGTGGAGCATGGGTGAAATTCCCTGTGGATTTACATTCTGTGGCTTTCCACTGGTGCTGTAAACAGCATATAGTTGTTAAGTGCCTGCAGTGGACACAGAAGGAGAGATAGGCAAGAAAGTGAATAGAAAAGATGGGGAAATAAAACCAAACAGAAGGAAATGGCTGCTGAATTTTAAAGCACATTTCAGCATTAACTTGTATAGCTCAACACCAGGAGGAAAAGCAGAAGTATTCAGCAAACTCAAGTAGAAAAGTAGAACAAATCTTGAGTCAGATTGATGATACCTCAGTGACTCTATTTCAAAGGGATTTAGATGGTTATACCCTACATTACACGGAAAGTGTGATAACCATGCAAGTAAATGTTAATTTCCATGGAAATTACAACAATAAAGCTCTTTGAGGTACTATCTTTCATGCAGCAAAGGTCCCAGGGTACTTTACTATTCAAAACAATTTAAAACAGCGACAGACAACGTTTTCTGTATTTGATTTAAAATCAGCAATGAAAACCAGCTTTTGCATTTCTAAAAATGATAAACATTCTGCATGCAGAGACAAAACTTTTTCTCTACTGCCTCTGGTTCCACCAGCCACATGAACTCTGTACTTTTAGCCTGCCTCTCTGCCTGCTCTTGCTCCTGGATGGACCTTCCATCTCTTACTGAACATCAGCCCTCCCTAAGGCAACAGCTTTACAGCACTGAAAAACTACAAAATAGTACTTAAAGTTCCCTCTTCCTTTGTGTCTCGGTCTGTTGGTGGAGAAGCAAATGTCTTCCAAAACACCACTTTAACTGCAAACGGCACCAGGGTACTGCCGTGGGGATATGAGTCCTCATTCTGCAACACTCCAGAACTCAGCTCTCAGGAATGATCCTTACTTGCTCAGTTCTTTGGCATCATTCTCACATTAAGTACCTCTGCTGTTTAAAGGTCTGTACTGGAATAATTTTTCATAAGCCTGGCCTCAGTAGACCCAGACTGTAGAAAATGTGCTTTATTTTCTCTTCCACTTAGAAAGCCTAAAGTCTTTTCTTCCTTGTATTTGGGTATATTTGCATTGGCTTTTTTCGTTCATGCTGAAATTTTCATGATTCCAGAGAGGTGACTTTGAAGGGCTGAGGAACACCTAGATGCTCTCTGACTTTTCTTTATTACGTTGATGCCACGTTTCATTAGCTGTAGATCTTCAGGATTTTTCATTACACTGATAGCGCATTTTATTAGCTGCAGATCTTGTCTAAAATCTTTTGTGCACTAAGTTTGTTCTAAATGTAAATCCTCCCTAAATGCTGTGGAATTAATCTTTATTAAGTTTTATTCAAATATAGGATAGAAAAAAATAGGTAGCCTGATGGAATGTTCTCAAAAGGGCTTACTTGATATTAGTTGCCATTTATTTTAATATCAGCACTTGAAGGGCTTCACCAATTTTTTAGCTATTTTTCTGGGAGGAATCATTTGCCATGCAAAGGCATTCATTGTATCTGAAAACAAATCGGAATTTGAGAATTTTGATGTAGATTACATGACTAATTCTTGCAAACTTTGCACTAGTAAGAAAGATGTTTTTGTTTCTGTAGATGAGTTAGGCCAGCATGGTTCAGTTGGTGGCACAAGGACTGGGTGGAATCCACAGGTCCTTTTCAATCGGGTATCTATCACATCTTATTTTTCCTTGACAAAAAAGTCTTCTATGGAACAGATCACATTGAGTGTGATCCCACAGCACATACAGAACAAATAAAGGATCAGACCCAGACAGGATGGATTTAGGACAGGTAGGTTCTGCATGACCAGTGTGATCTCTGATGCCCAGGTGACCCGCCTGGTGGATGAGGGAGGGCTGTGGATGTGTCTGCCTGGACTCCAGCAAAGCCTTTGGCACCATCCCCCACGGCATCTCCAGGAAAAGCTGCAGCCCAGGACCCGGACAGGTTCACCTTTCTCTGGGTTAGGGAGTGGCTGATGGCCGGGCCCAGAGAGTGCTGGAGGTGGTGCCACATCCAGCTGGGAGCCGGTCACTGCTGCCATCTCCAGGGATTGGTGTTGAGGCCAGTCCTGTTTAATTCTTTATTGGTGATCTGGACGAGGGGATCAAGTCTAGCCATAGCAAGTTTGCAGATGACACCAAGCTGGGTGGGAGTGTGGATTGCTGGGGGCAGGAAGGCTCTGCAGAGGGATCTGGACAGGCTGGATCCATGGGCTGAGGCCGGTGGTGTGAGGGGCAACAAGGGGAAGTGCCGGGTCCTGCCCTTGGGTCTCACCAACCCCTGCAGCTCCAGGCTGGGGCAGAGGGGCTGGAAAGGGCGCTTTGGGAAAGGCCCTGGGGGTGTTGGTGCCAGCAGCTGGACATGAGCCCAGGGGTGCCCAGAGGGGCAAGAGGCCAGTGGCCCCTGGGCTGTCCCAGCCAGGGTGTGACACAGCCCCAGGGCAGGGCCCGTCCCTGTGCTGGCACTGCTGAGGCACCTCCAGTGCTGGGGACAGCTCTGGGCCCCTCAGGACAAGAGAGACACGGAGGGGCTGGAGCGTGTCCAGGGCAGGGAACGGAGCTGGGAAGGGGCTGGAGCCCCAGGAGCGGCTGAGGGAGCTGGGAAAGGGGCTCAGGCTGGAGAAAAGGAGGCTCAGGGGGGCCCTTGTGGCTCTGCACAACTCCCTGACAGGAGGGGGCAGCCGGGGGTGTCGGGCTCTGCTCCCAGGGAACAGGGACAGGAGGAGAGGAAATGGCCTGAAGTTGTGCCAGGAGAGGTTCAGGTTGAACATCAGAAAGAATTTCTTCTCTGAAGCAGTTGTCAATTATTGGAAGGGGCTACCCAGGGAGGTGGTGGAGTCACTATCCCTGGAAGTGCTCAGCAAGGAGTGGATGTGGTACTCAGTGCCCTGGTCTGGTGGTGATCATTTGGATTCAATGATCTTGGAAGCCTTTTACTTCCACCTGGAAATTATGGTTTATTTTGAAGGAGAGAGGGTAAGGAGATACTTTTAACAGAATTGAAAATTCTACAAAATCTACAAAATGAATGTCATTTTTGTTGAAATGCTCTGATTTGCAATCATGAGAGTAAAATAAAAAACACACCAGTTTAGTTCAGGCTGTGCTGTTGAAGATATGAGTTGTGCAAACTTTTTTTTTTGGCCGTTAAGAAATTTGCTTCGCTTGACCCCAGGTGATGGTTCTAGTCCCCATGACGCAGGTTGCTTCCCTCTCACTTGTGCCAGTGCCATCTGGATTTGTTGCTAAAGAAAATTTTTCACTAATTACATCCTGGGCTGCGACGGTGTCATCTGCAAGACCCATTTCCACTTTCTAGCCTGTAGGACGTACAGGAGCAGATGGTGAGGGCTTAGAGAAAGAACATGAAATGGCCTTATTGATTTTGGCCAAAGATTCATATATTCATATAATTGCAGAATCATTAAGGTTGGAAAAGTCCTGTAACATCACTGGGTCCAACCATTAACCCAGCACTGCCAGGTTCACCATTAAACCATGTCCCTAAGCACCACATCTACCCATTTTTGAACAACTTGAGGGACTTTGATTCCATCACTGCCCTGGGCAACATCTTTCAATTCTTGACAACCCTTTCAGTGAAGAAATACTCTCTGTATATTAAATATAAACTTTGCGTGGTATGACTTGAGACCATGCCCTCTTTTTCTCCTTATTTTCTTCTTCTTGACATGCTTTTTTGGATGCTGCTGAACGCTAACGCTGGTGGTTGCATGGACTATCTATTATAAACTCCAATTTCATCTCTGAGCTGTAACAATTAGCACAGAGTACATTTCTTCTAATATAAAGATTAGGCTATTGGGGTTTCGTTTCCCCACACGAATCACTTTATGTTTGTTTGAAACAAACATTTTCTTCTCCTATTCTACCACTGATTCTTATCACCTCCTGTAATTCTTCGTGCAGCCTTCATCTTTCCTACAGGTAAATATTACAGTACCATTACCAAAATCTGATCTTCTGATCTTTCAACTCTCTTTCAATTAGCGTTAGGACTCTACCAATTAATTTACTAATCTAGTTTTTCTTAGCACTTTCATTATGAGGAGTTTTGGGAGAAACTTCTTGAAAAGCCAATGGGACTGTCTTAGCCAGCCCAATTCCCGTTCTCTGTGAGGTATTAAGTTATTGTTTCATGAGGTAAGATGCTGCCCAAGCTCCTCAAATGCTACCTGTCAAATGGAATCATAAAAATAATTAAATACTTCATCATTTTTGCAACTCTTCTGCTATTTAGACATTTTCTTCAAAATTTTTTTGAGCATCAGATTTTTTTATCTCGGTGGGATGGGAAAACTTGCTGTTCCTCAAATAAAAGATGAGATACTTCTGGGAAGCAGTTACAGAGGAAACAAAGTACTTTAATAAACTGATAACTTAGAACAAGTTTTATAAAACTTACAATCTAGTGAATTTTTTTTTAAAATAGCCATTTGAATATTTCATGGAATATGTAAGGAGTACGATTTTATAAATTTAACAAAAAAAGAAAGTATTAACACTGAAACAGAGATTTAAAGATGTAAAAAAAATCTAGTAGAATGCTATCATATTTCATCCCATGACAATTTTTGCCCCAATTTTTTGATTTGTAGTTGTGAGGACTGAAATGTGCAAAGAAGGGAGAATACTGGAGGGATGTGAGTAAAATGACAGAGGAACACTGCTTCAAGGCAAAGGTCTTCTATCATCTGATCACTAATATAACTCTGCTTAATAAAAAAGGCGTCGTGTGAAAATGTTTAATTTTCTAGCTTTTCTAATTTGCATGCCCTGAATCCAAGCCACTCTGTTTTGATCTGTGACCATGAGTAGATGTGGAAGTGAAAAGCATTTTGGGTACCTCTTCTACTCTACAGCTGTTGGACTTACAGGCTCTCTAGCACTTTTCTGGAATTTCATGCTTATTCCTTTGGAGAGCAGATCAAGGGGGGCTATAACAACTCTGCTCTGGAGATGGGTTGAGAGAGCTGGGGGGTGTTCAGCCTGGAGAGGAGAAGGTTCTGGTACCTAAAGAATCTCCAAGAGAGCTGGAGAGGGCCTGCAGGGACAGCACAAGGGGAAATGACTTCAAACTGACAAAGGGCAGGGATAGATTAGATATTAGGAAGAAATTATTTCCTGTGAGGGTGGTGAGGCCATGGCACAGGTTGCCAAGAGAAGCTGTGGTTGCCCCTGGATCCCTGGAAGTGTCTAGGGCCAGGTTGGACAGGGCTTGGAGAAACCTGGTTTGGTGGAAGGTGTCCCTGCCCATAGCAGGTGGAGTTGGACTGGATGACCTTTAAGATTCCTTCTGATCCAAAGCATTCTGGGATTCTATGATTTCATTTTTCTGCATAGAATGCAGTAGGACAGAAACCCTGTCCATGACTTGGGCTTGTAGGTGTTGCCATAAGCCTGCAGAAAGTCAGGATATCAAATTTTCTGGAAACAGAAGCAGAAATCCCTGTTTTATTTCCCACTTCCCCTGAGCCATCATTTCAGGTGTCTGTGTGCTGACTGTAGGGACGTTGGTGTGGAACATGCTGGGTAAGGCTGTGGCTGAGTGAACAAAAAGATGGTTTAATATGACCTTGCCTTGAGTATAATGATAGACATCTCAACAAGACCAATCTCATCCATTACTGAGAATCTACAAAGAAGCTGTCTCAGTCACAGTTAGTGTCCCAAGATCCATTTTTAATCTGTGAAGAGAAATAGGAAATCCTGGGAGTGACTCATTTGGCCTAATTTTATCTTTTACTTTGGAATGGAATGAATCACATCTAGTCTCCACTGACTGCACTGAGAAGGGGTCCATTTACCAGAACTGGGAGTGTGGAGTGACAAAGTCAGATGTGGCTGTCTCTGTTTAGTCTGGTGACTAACTAGAAAAATGTGAATTGTGCCTTCACATGGAAGCACAAGTTAGACTGCAACACAGGCAGACAGAAAGAGACTTGCTGTGGGTTCTCAGCTCCTCTTCCAGATGAGTTAGCACCATGTCTAATAGTCTGTTTGCTTCTGGACACATTTTGCTTCTGGGCACATTTCCCAAGGCTCCTTTGAGCAGAAGATGTTCACAACCTGTAAAGGAGGAGAAAAGATTTTAAAAGTTTGTAAAAAGTGAAAAGGCCACTCCTGTCTCACAGGTATTGTCTAACACCCTTTGTCTGCTTGTTTTGGACAGTCTGTAGTAATTAGTATATGCTGAAGACCTTTGTAATGGGTAAGATTTAAGGGTATGAACTAGCAGACTTCCTATATTATAAATTCTTTATGTTTCTTTCAACATTTAAAAAATATTTAATTTGAGAAGATTTTCATGGCAATTTTGGGGTGTTTTTTGTCCATGAAAAAAGTAAATCAATGTAATGAAAAATTTATAGAATAGAAAAAACATGCTAAACATGACCACAAAAGAGCAGTTGTTTCACATTTTTAGGTCAGGAGATTGATACTGAAATTGGTGTTTCTTTTACCGACTTGCCAGTGAAACTTTTCTTGTCACACAGCTGGAGGATGTCAGGTTTTACTGCAAAGCCCAGCAGCGATCCTTATCACTTCAGATAAATGTGTTCTTGCTGTGCCAAGTGGTCCTTCAATACTTCTGGCACCCCTGGTTTAGTTCAAATCCCCAGGGAGCAGACCACAGGGCAGCAAATAGAACACTGAGTAATTTTCTACACTGTATATAAAGGAACTGTGGAAAATCAGACTTGCTGATGAAGATATTGCAAGTTTTTTTTATCTGCCTCCATATCCCAATTCTTCTGCACTATTTTTTCCTCCTTTCCTTCAGCATAGAGAGTCTGTTCTAGATCCTCAAACTAGACACAAAATTATATTTGCTTATGCTTCTAAGAGGCCTTGAGCCCCCTTTGTTGACATTAGATACTTAAATCTCATGCTGCCATTTCAAACCATTAAGGGTGAAAGGTCTATCACTTTGCAGAGCTGAAAAATTAATTCATTCCTAGCTGGAAAGAGCAAATTAATAAGCAGAGTTGGGTATGAGTCAGAACAGGAGGTAAAAAATAATTTCCATTTTTGCTTTTCAAATCAAGACCAGAGTCAAATAATCCACAAAGTTTATCATGAGATGATGGGAAAGTCCAAGAAATGGGAGAAAGGAAAAAAGAATCAAATGTCAACAATTTAACAGGTAAAATATCTGTAACACATCTGGGCACAGTATCACTGGAACCAACTGAGAGATGTATAAAAAAGCAGAGTGCAGAAAAAGTACAAAAAAGTACAGTGTTGGATCAAAATTATCATGTTTGTCTGGAAGATATTGGCTGTTTTTCAAAGGAAACACTGTGTTGATACCCCAGTTTTGTGCTTTTATTCTCACAAATTGTTGCTGAAATGGTCTGTATATAATGATGTATCATTCCAGCTCTTTGCTTTTGCCTACCAGCTTCATTTCAGAGTGTCTGAATTACCATTTCAAGTACTGTCTATAAAACTCCTGAGGAATTTACTGCTAAAAGTGAGCAAAAGATCATCTGCCAAGTATAATAGAACTGAAGTGATGTGTATCATATTCACTTGCATGAGAATTGCATTTTCAGAAAGGACTTCAGATCTGGTTTTGACCACACAGCATAATTCCACAAAGGAAAAGAACAATTTAAAAGTAATCAAAATATTGTGCTTCGTTTTGACTGCAATAATGTAAAGGTTTATCATGAGATTAAGGTGAAAAACTGAAAATGCCTGGAGACCCTGTCCCCTCCTGACAAAAAACGATCTGGCCTCAGGAAGTCCATGTCATTTCTCAGCTGCTCTACAGGAGCATGATATTCCTGGGCATGGTGCCTTCACTGTTTAGGAAAAGCCAATTAGTACCGAATACTGGAGCAAAATTAGTCTCTCCATTGCATATGATGCTTTTCCCCCAGGGAAGAGAATGAAAGGAAAACAATATGTGACAGTACCATCATGTTGCTTAATGCACTCCTGGAAGAAACCCAGCTATTGCTGTGAACAGGCTTGTTTAAAGCCTCTGAGAAACAGAATAGAGTGTTTCACTCTTAAAA
>VXBT01005588.1:23368-56342 GCA_013400235.1 Oriolus oriolus | reverse complement strand
AAAAAGCAGAGAAAGGGATATGTGAAATCAGGTTTTGTGTTTGGTTTTCATTTTTGTTGCTCTTGCTTGGTGGTGGGTATCAGGTTTGTTGTGTGTATTTTTCGGTGTGAAATCAGAATAATTTCCTTAAATACTTTGCATGAGGGAAATTCCTAAATACTGATTCACATGAACAAGCAGATATAATGAGTAGGATTTTTTTTCCCCTGTATGTGAATTAAATGGTCTCATCTAGTACAAAATTAGCACCAGCTTCCTTCTTGACAGAAACTGGCTTCAATTAGGTTTTTCTGTGATAATTAGCAGCTTGCAGTGGTTGTAGCTGCAGGGTTGTGAGGGAAGTAAAACAGATTCTAAGCAAAAAATATAACTCAGTGTCATGAGTTGGATCTCCAAAACAGAGCCTACCTTCCTGTGAAAATGTTCCATCCCTGGGAAGTGTCCAAGGCCAGGCTGGACACCGTTTGGAACAACCTTGTCAAAATGGGAGGTGTCCCTGCCCACGGCATGGGGGTGGAACAAGATGGTGTTTAGGGTCTATTTCAAAATCCAAACCATTCTGTGAATCTATGATTCTATTATTTTATGATGTTTCCGTATTAGAAAAACAAGTGTTAATAATTATTTTATTCACTGATCCTCACACAGCACCTCTCTTTAGTGCTGACCATTCACATTTTTAAGTAAATAGTTTTTGTCCTGTTTTGCTGGTGTAATGCTGGGAGGCTGTTCTTATAGCATATCATCTGTGACCATATAGTACTAAAATTTGAGCTGAAAAATGCTTTTGCCTTATTTTTTACCTCATTTTCCATTTGCAATATTTTACCTCTGTCCTGAATCGTAGGATTCCTCTTGCACTGACATGGTTTAGTGGTGGACTTGACGTTTTTAGGTTAATGGTTTGGCTCAATCACGTTAAAGAGCTTTTCCTACCTAAAGAACTCTAGGATTTCTGTGATTCTATGTTTTGCATACAAAGTAAACATACCTTGTGTTTTCAAGTGCCAGACTTGCAATCAAGAGATGAAAGTATCTGCACGTCGATGCAAACCATTTTCATTTTGCACATTCTTAACAATCATTACATCTGTCACTATTCTATGGCAAAACTCCCAGTCCCTTCACTTGGTGGGATCAGTAGCATTCCTCTAGTCCTCAAGAGGCTTGCACAGATAAAATCCTACTGTACTACTCTCAGCAATGTCTTATTGGACTGGTCTCAGATGGTCTCTGCAAAACAGGTGCCCCCTTTACAGGGAGCAGCTTCAGAGCTGAGACATTCCCACATCACTACTGAAAATTTACTGACTCTCAGTGGCTGATACTGATGAAAAGAGCCACTCTACAGTTCTATGAAAAGAGCAAAAGACCTTCCCGTGCAGATGAAAGAAAGTGTAATTGAAAATCTGGGCTCGTAGAATGGTTTGGGTCCAAACAGACCTTAAGGATCATCTCTTTCCAGCCCCATGCCATGGGCACAGGCACTTTCCACTAGAGCAGATTGCTCCAAGGCCTATCCAATCTCCTCCTAAACACTTCCAGGAGTGGGACATCTACAGTTTCTCTGGGCATCCTCAGTGGCTCGCCCCCCCCAGAGTAAGAATTTCTTCCAAATATCAAATCTAATACTACCCTTTTACAGTCTGAAGACATTCACCTTTATCCTGTCACTCCGTGTCCTTGTGAAAAGTGCTTCTCCAGCTCTTTTGGAAGCCTTTTAGGTACTGGAAAGGTCTCTAAGATCTCCCTGCATCCAGGGAGATATCCCTTCTCCAGGCTGAACAGTCACAATTCCCTCCCTGTCTCCAGCCTTCTGAACACTTTGGGGCTGTCTCTGGACTCATTCCAACAGGTCAGTGTCCTTTCTGTCCTGGGAACCTCAGAGCTTGATGCTTTTCTCCAGCTGGAGCCTTATAGAGTGGTTGGGAGAATCACTTTCTTTGACCTGCTGGTCAAGCTTCTTTACACTTATGTATATATTTTATATATTATTTCATATGCCTGTACGTAACATGCTTCTGAGCAGTCTGATAGTGCATCTATGTTGCTTCTGGGCATGCTCAGCTGGAGGAAATACTGATCTCTGCAGACCAAGTCCAGAGGCGATGACAAGCCCAGAGGGTGCTGTCGCTGTCCCCTGCCCGCTGCTCCTGAGCTCTTTATCTACGTGAGAGAAAGGAAGAAGACTGGTTTGGCGTTCATTGGGAGCGGTGGATTTGTGAGGTTTGTTGCTGTAAAAGTATGTCTGTGCTGATGCACAGCCCCCGGGGAAGGAGGGCGAGCCAGCCCTTGCTCAGAACACGGGCCCCGCACGGAGGATGCAGCAGATGCTCGGTGCCATCTAGTGGGATGAAGCGCAGTGAACACCGGGAAGGTTTAACAAAAATGTGCCTAATCTCGCAGGTTATTTCATGGACTTTCGCTCACGACAATTTATATTTCTCTGCAGGGCACAAAGCCATGCTCCTGGATGCATAAATACATACTCATAACACGCATGTCAGCACAGCAAAGTTTAGTGCTGCGGCAGAGCTGTTTTCTCACGGAGAGCATCCACTGCCTCTTACCTTGCAGCTCCAGCTCTAAAGTATAGGGTTCTACAGTGGTGAGCAGCAAGGATTTCCACCTGCTATGCCTTTTCTGCTTCCTGGGAACTAAGATTAAAAGGAAGAGAATGAAAGAGATTAAATTGTTTGTGTGGCTACAAGGAAAGGCTGAGAGAATTGGGATTGTTCAGAGGGGGGAAGAGAAGGCTCCAGAGTGACCTAATTGTGGCCTTCCAATGCCTGAAAGGGATACAAGAAAGCCAGAGCGAGAGTTTTGAAAGGGCTTGAACTGATATGTGAATGGGGAATGGCTTTAAACTGACAGAGAGAGGTTAGATTAGATATTGGGAAGAAATTATTTCCTGTGAGGGTGGTGAGGCCCATGCACAGGTTGCCCAGAGAAGCTGTGGCTGCCCCATCCCTGGAAATCTTCAAGGCCACGTTGGACAGAGATTGGAGCAACCTGGTCTAGTGGAAGGTGTTCCTGCCCACGGCAGGGAGATGGAACAAGATGAGCTTTAGGTCCCTTCTAACCCAAACCTTTGTGTGGTTCTATAAACTGTAGCCTGAAATTTCTGGGAAAACATAACATTACTTGGTGTCTGGCTAATAATTAATAAATGAAGGCCTATTCTTGCTCTGAGTCTCTTTCTAATGAGGCAGTGTAGTGTATCCATATGTAAAACCCAGGAGAATCAAAGTCTCTAATCTTTGTCCCATTTGAAATGATGACAGATTAAAGCTGGAGGAAAACAGGAACACTGGTATGGTTGCTAAAGGTCTGTGGAAGAGTCAACACATCTACTCAATATTTTCCTGGCCAACACAACTCACTGAAAGGTATGTCCCTTTCGGAATAGCTCCTGGAATTACTGTAGGAAGTCACAAGTCTGTGAACGAAAAGTAAAGAGGCAGCGTTAACACACTTTCTTTCTAAAACTGAAGTGATTATTTATCACGTTTATTTTAAGATCACTTGTAAGAAACAGAATAAGTCACTTTTCCAAAAATGTCACCAGAGGTGAAAAATATGGCAAAATACATCCCAAAACATTACTCTTGCACCACATTTTATGAGTTTTGTGTTGTGTTTTCCAGCTGCTTCATTGTGATATTTTTCAGTAAGTTTCACCAAATGTAGATCAGCCATGCTTATACAGGATTACAACTTCACTTTGTAGTTCCTAAAAAGATTAAGAAAAACTCCAGGAAAAAATTTCAACAGATCCACTTTACCAAATATTTCTTTCTATTCTTAGATCAATAATAGGATTACTATAAATATTCGAGTTTCAGAAAAGACCATCTGCATTCCTAACTGCAATTAGTTTCTTTTCCTCTGGCCTGTTCCCAGCAACATTACTGACCTAAAAGGAATAGTTCTACTTCCTGCCATCAGAACTCTCTTACTCACTGACTGCCTGCCTCTGTTGGCATCCCATTTCTGAGCCAATTCAGAACAGTCTTGCAGAAAGCTATTTTTGAGCAGGTCTCAGATAGGGTCAGATTGTAAGATTGACCAAGATGCTCAGAAAGCCACCCAGAAGTGATTTTTTGTTGTTGTTTTTGATGTTTGGTTTTTATTTTTCCTTCCCATTAGCATTTAAGAAAATCTGAATCACCTTAAGAGTTGTATAAATTCTGAGACTTGATGAACATCTGCAAGTTACCCATGAGGTGTCTTTTTTGTGCCCTAGAAATCTAAAGGGTTTGCTCATTCCTCAGAAAGCCTTGCTCCCAAAAAAAGCCACCTGTAGCTGAGGAACTGGAATTCAGCCAAAGGCAATTAAAGAAATTCAGTCAGCTGCCAAAGCAAATGGAACCATGCCGGGGCACAGAGTCCAGCAAGATGTTTAGAGGTAGTAATCTCCTATTTGAAAAAATGAATAAAAGTTGCTCCAGTCGTCTGTGGTCAAATAGCTGAAATGCCAGAAAATGGGTTTCATGTCTCAAACTGTGGCACAGGGCCATGCCTGACAGTTCCTGATGGCTGACACAGCCCTGTCTTTGTTCAGCAGCCTCTGCCCTGAGAATTTCATTGCTGTGCATCTCCCCGTTGTGTTCAGGGAGGTAATTAAGGAGCCTGGGTCTATTTTACCAAGAGTGATGAGGAGCGAGTGCACGAATTTTCTCCAGAATAGCAGAGGGACCCCCAGTGTAGGGAGAGAGAGATCTGTGTGCCAGATTTTCTGCCTCTCATCTTCATGTATTTTCTTTGAGGACAGTTTGACCAATAAATGGATGAATACCTGTGAGACTCCTTTTGCAGGTAAACCACTAAAAACCAGGGTTACACTTCCTCTTGCACAGTCTCTGACCATAAGATATTTGTGTGGCTTGAAAAGAAGATGCTGGAGGGTTTCACCAACATGTAGGTTAGTGGGTAAGATGTAGTTTTAGGAAATGAGATCTTCTTTATATGAGTGCATATTTAAATCCTTGTTTTCAACCAAATTCACTTAAAAACTACAAAAAAGCCCACAACAAAATAAAACAAAACAAAACAAACCCAAACCCAAACAAAATCCCCCAAACCCCAGAAAAAAAGCCCACAAGAAACCAAAAAAACCCCCAAACAACAACAAAACTCCAGATCAAACAAACAAAGAAGTCCTGAATACCCCCAAACCAAAACACACTGCATGTTGCTATATCTCCTTCACAACAGTAGGAGTACTCTGACCATGGCTATAGACCAGGGCACATGATGATGCCGACTGTGAATCTTTACTCTTTACAGATGTTATAGAGAGCAACACGAGTAAACAGATGTTTTATACAGGCAAATTTTCTTGGAAGCATTGGGATGGCTTATGCTGCAGACAGATCTTAAGGACCTTCAGAAGGTTATTTTAATAATGTAATTTTTTTAAAATTATTAGTCTGAATTTTATAAAGAATGTCCACTAAGTCTTGCTTTGTAGCAAGGTGGTTTTTTTTTTGGTCTGATTTTCAAAATAGCTTTCAACAGTTTGGATGCTGAATGGTCCAGAATACCACTCCACAGACATCAGGATAAATTCCTATATACCTGCTGTATCCTTTGAAGTTCAGGTGCAATTGGAGGGATGGAATGAATGCCTGGTGCAGGTGGGGTGCACAATTTTCAGTGCAATAATGCCGTGTGTGGGAATTATCAGTATTCATCATGGCGCTGGATGCTTTTGTAATAAGGCACTGCAGTGCCTCTCTTCACAAATCTGCAGCTATGTGGGATCCCATTAACATCTTCAGGATGAAAGATCTGGCTCGTCTGTGCAAAGAGCTTGAGCGCAAAGAGAAGGATTTACCCCTGCTCGCACTGAGGATGGCGGCAAGGACCACCACCAAGGCAGGTGCTTTCATCTCTGAACTTATAAATAAAGGAAGGTGCAGATGAAAGACAAGGACAGCCAGTGTGGCGAAAGACACAGCAAAAGATGCTGTGAATAAAAAGAGAAAGGAAAAAACTTCCTCCCGTGCGTGTGTCAGCTCTGTCTGCAGGTGGCTGCATGCCTCATCCAAACCTGCAGGTGTTTCCCTCAGAACTCTGGCACCCACAGTCTTTCCTAAGGGCCTCTGCCTTAATCAGAGCAGGAGGAAAAATCCAAGCCGAGTATCACTACTTATTGAACTCTGCAAGAGGAGGGGGGGAAAAAAAATAAAGCAAATTTGTTTAAAAGATAAGTATAAAATGGAGCACACATGAAATGCACCATCTGTCCACAAATTAGGAAGAAAAAGTTTTATTGCTGAAAGCAGGCACTTTTTGGTTTTGTCCAAAACATTATTACCAAAAAATAAAAACATAGAAATGCATATTTCATTTGATCAAAATGTTTGGGAAATAAACATCTGTTCTACTGAACTCTTTGAGGCAAAAATATTTTAATTTTTTTTATTTTGAAAAGAATCCTAATTTTGCTTTGACATGCATATTCAAGTGAAATATTCTAATTATCAGTCGAAATTATGCTGTCTCAGAAAGTGCATTTCTATTTTTAATTCATTTCCATAAAGTTTGAAAATGAAATAAGACAAACTGGCCCTAGATGAAATGAAACATCTTGTTAGAATAAAACCTTAAAAAAAGTAATTTAAAACTTTTTGACAAAAAAAAAAAAGCAGGAATTATTCAAAATTCCACTCTTACTTAGTAATATCTCTGACTGAGCATGCATTTCCCATGCTTCATTTTAACACGCCTCTTTTTTCTTTCACAAAAAAAAAAAGGAAAACCACAACTCCTTTTCAAAATTAACTATCAGATGCGCAATAAATCCCAAACATTTACAGTCCGCAGGTATAAAGCACCTGACTTCTCAGGTAATTCTCCTAATGATTCCCACCACCTAAAACTACCCATGTAATTACAGAATCATAGAACCATTAGGTTGGAAAAGACCCCTGAGATCACTGAGCCCAACATGTTGCACTGTCCTGATTAGCACTGCAGTAAATTGCACTCAGACATCCCCATTCACACAGAGGGAGAGCCAGTGAACCTCTACATCACAGCAAACCCTTGCATTGCAAATAAATGCTGTGGGCTAAATAATGTGGAAAGAAGGTATAAACCTCTGCTAACTACTGCTCCGAAATACTCCATCTGAAAGGTTTCTGTACTCCTTGGGAAGAGACAGAGTTTGATTCTAGTGGTGATCATCGTATGTCCAAGGTGTACACAATGATGAAAAACCTGAAATGTTCTAACAGCTGACTCAGAAGATAAAGAGGATGAACTTCTGAAGTCTTCTACACTGTTGTGTGTTCATCTCGGTGGAATGCAGAAAAATCTTTTCTGGACAGTCACAGTGGAGGCTTAGGAGGCAAAAGAAGCTCTCAAAATGTACCTTTGAAAAACAGAAAAAGAATATAATGTTATGTTTTATAAAAATAAATTAAGATTTAAAAAAAAAATAAAAACCAAAAATTTTTCCTGTTTTTCGTCACCAGGTAGCAATGTTTACAATATAACAGGAGAGTGAGCTACAAGAGTGCTAGTAAGTTCTTCTAAAGCATCAGAGATACTGAGAGAATCCACAGCTTCTAATTAACTAGAGCTTTCTATAGCTTCACAATGCAATAAACCAGAAAAATTTTGCTTAACCTATCCATGAAATTATCCAAATCTAAACTTTCAGATCGTGCAGTGTTTCAGCTCCCATTTTAATAAAAATATAGATGAAAAATATCAGTGAGGGTTTGGCAAACATCTGGCTCTGTCCTCCCACCCTCACAACTTCCCAGGCAGAGAAGATCTTTTAATCCTGAAAGTTCAAAAAATCAAAACATTCGGGCTTTTGCTAGGAACATTCAATCCTGCTCTTATCAGGGCTTCTGATACAGGGAGTTTTCGTAACAATAAATGCATCCCATGTGCTTCAAAACTGTCCCTATGAGCACAAAGTGCAGACAGCTGCTTCTGCTGCCTTCAATTACACCCTTGCTTCTGGGGTCTGAAGAGAGGGGAGGTCTTCTCTCTGACTTCTGCAGACTCCACAGCTTGCTCCTGAAGGAACACTTCTTTAGACATCTGTCTCCTGTATGTGAAGAAGACATGCTTTAAATATGTCAGCGGCAGCTTTAAAATTTCAGAAAATAGCCAGTGCTAAGTGTCTGGTTGTCCCTTCTTTATGGAGGTTTAAGCTATCGGTTAGATTGTGTGGCAGGGGAGAGTGGCACCAACACGAGAAAAAACAAATCTTGAAGAGTCTGCCTAATTTGGCAGCTTCAGCAGAGCTTTCCACTCAGATGGCATGGTGTCCTCACTGCCAGGAAAAACAGAATTCTGACTTTCCAGGGCTTCGTACGTTGGGTCTACTGGAACTTGCAGGTGAAATTCTCCCAGGAAGTGTCAAGGAAGAGACTTGGAACTTGTGGAAACTCTCTGTGGTGCATTCATAGAATCACAGTATGGTTAAGGCTTAAAGGGCCTTAAAGCTCATCTTTTTCCACCCCCTGATTCTAGCTTCCACTAGATCAGGTCGCTCCAAATCCCATCCAGCCCGGCCTTGAACACTTCCAGGGATGGAAAGTCCACAACATGTTCTATAACTAGTTAAGAATGGATAGGTTTGGTGATTTTTTTTCTCCTTTTCTGAGACCTCATTGGTATGTTCCTTTATTCAAATATTTTATGAGCTGCTTGAACTTTCTTCCAGGAGCAAGGACTAACAGAGATTTATCTTCTCTTCTTCACCCTGTCCTTCCTTCTTCTGAGGGAATCAGCTTTACAGAGCCCTTCTGAATCTGAAGAATGACGTGAAACTGGGTTTGGGTGTGACCCCAGAAAAATGTGGCATAAATTGTTGGGAATGAAAAAGCTACTTCTATTTCAAATGAAAACATCTGGAAATTCTCCCATTTAGTGTGTGCATGCCTGTTTCTGCTTTTGTAGTAGATGTGTGAGCTTCACTCTGTATCAAATTTATAATAATTTCCAACAGACCACCAGTAAAATTCCTGAGGAACTCAGATAAAGTAAGTCAGCAATTAAAACCACAAATAAAAAGATGTAATTAAATGAGACATGGAAGGGTATTTTCACTATTTTAAACCTTTTATATGTCTGTATTTCAAGCAGATAATTGAAATAATAGTGACATTCAAATAAGAACAGTAAGATTTAACACAGAACACCGTTTCAATTTTTGTTATTTTTCTAGGATTTCAGGCTTTTTTTTCCTGCAGGAAGAAAAGAAGAAAGGAAAATTCAGAAGATATGAAAAAGAGAAATGAAGAAAAAGAACTTCTTTAACAGGAAATTACATGATAAGAATTAAATATTATATTAAAAATGTGTAAAAGATATATAAAACAATAGTTGTATAAAGTTAACAGCTTTTTTTTTTTCAGTTTCTTGATTTTGCTGCTTTGTGATGTGATTGCATGTGTGTAAGCACATATCATGAGTGAAGAGTGGTGAAAATTTTGACCTTGGTTGCCAAGTGTCTTTGTCATGAAGAACAGGAGCTCTCACAAACACAGGTTGGCTTGGGAGCTCCTGGTGGGGAAAGATAAAAAAGGGAGAGGAAGGAAGGTGAACTGTGTGCAGAGAGCATTAGAGAAGTAGTAAATGATGCTGTATCACAGAATCACAGAATCTGTGAGGACCTTTCCTGTCCAGTGACCAAGCACAGGACCAGACTGACCAGAAAAGTTGTGGAGCCTCCCTCACTGGAGATATTCCAGAACTGTCCAGGTGTAATCCTGTGCAATGTGTTCATGGACAGCCCTGCTTGTGCAGGGAGGTTGGACCCACTGAGACCCGCTCTGAGTTCAGCTGCTGAAGGGCAAACTGGGATACATTTTTCTGTGTTAAAATCAGTGATGCATCAGCAACATCCAAGAATAAATAAGGTGAGAAGATCTCCACAGGTCTCGGCTCTGTTTTTACTGAGTGTTTGTCACAGAAGAGTAACAGGGAGGTTGGAATTATCAGGGGATTTCATAGTAAAGGGAAACATGAGAAATTTTGAAACGTGGCATATTTCTGCAACGATTCAGGGAATAGTGGAGTAGGTTATCCTAGGCCTTCGTTTATAAATAGTTGCAGATGAAAGAACAAAATCAAAATGCAGATCAGGAATAAAAAAAATGTTGCTTTTCCTTTCTCAGAGGAAGTGGGAAGGACTGCTGCAGTCCACAAGACAGAGGCTGCCCTTGAAGCTAAAAATTGTATCCATCACCATGAGGGCACTATCCTAATCTTCACCCTGCTAAAAGGTTGAAATGATATTGGGTTAAGAAGGCCATCAAAATGGTAGTAACTCTCCTGGCAGAAGATAGAAAAAAAAAAGAAAAAAAAGACTAACTGCAAGCTAGTATTGTGTTGTGAAGGGAAAAAAAAGAAAAAGTGACAAAACAGTTCTTGGGTAGGAACGGTGGCTGTGATTTGGAGACCAGACAAAGGACTGAGATAGGGTTTGGGGATTTTTTTTTTTTTTTTGCATAAACCAAACTCATGTGTTCATTCTCCCCACTTATGATACACCAGTAGCACCAACCTCTCTGTAATTCATGGCCTCTCATTTTAACTCATAATGTGTCTCCAATAGTAAGATGCACAGAGGTCAGTCTGAACTCTCTATCCCTCTTATCTTTTGATTACCTGCATTCCCCTGCCTTCTTTAAACAAACCATTGCTCAGATATGATAAGTAACAGCTCTCCATACCTATAAACTTTTGACTCTAAGAAGGCTCCATCTGGGTCTGTTTAACAACACTGCTTCTCTGGTTGTAAGGTCTGCTAATAATTTGGACCAGGAATGTAAGCAGATAGACAAGAGAGGTTATATTTTGTCTGTAAAGCTTACATACGTAGGGTAAAACATATTGAGAGCATAGAACTTTGGGGAATAAAATGAGTCTGAGATAAAAACCAAATGTTTCATAGCTCTTGTCTCCTGTGTGCTAGCTATCAGCCCTATTCACTAGCTGTGGATTCAAAAGATGGATTAAGGTTTGGACCACTTTGCCACTGAGCATTTACAGGCCATTTAATCCAAAGTGTCTTGGAGTTCCAGCTGAAGAGACCACAAACTTTGGAAATAAGAGTGTTATCATGGTGCACACTGCCTCAGTCTTCTCCTCCTGTGTTTTATCCTGGGACTGAACCCCCGCCTCCTAAAATGTTCTCAAAGGTCAGGATAGAGCAATCATTTTGTGGTGAGTCTCTGAGGCGATGAATGCTGCCCATGCCAGTTCATTTCAGCTGTATTTATTCACACAGTGACAATGTAAGTCTCAAGACATCCATCAGTGGAAATGTCAGTTTTGCAAAGATCAAAAATTATCTTTGCAACAAAATTCCTCAGAGCATTTTTATGAAGGGAGGAGATTGAGATTTAAGTCACTGTTTCCAATCAGAGGGGAACGAACCCATTGAGGTGGGCATGAAATGTGTCTCTTCTCTTTGGTGAAGAGCAAAAGAAAATTCTCTAAAACTGAATCTCATCATTTCACAGACAGAAATTTCCTTTTTTCTGGCAGACCTGCTAATAGTTTGCTTTCACACTGGACAGCTGGCAGTCATCAGTGGCAATTAAATCACAATTAGAGCAGACGCAATTTCCGAATTCTACAAAAATCTTTATTTATTTTTTTTTAAATGCTCCTTAATCTAGGGAAAACAATAAATAGGAGGAACAGCTTTCAGCTTTTAAAATATAATCTCTCCAGAAGAGCAAAACAGTTAGCACTACCAGACAACAGCTCATCATGTCTAAACAATAACCACACAAAAATTCAGAAAGGAAAATAATTTGAAACGTGATCCAGTGATCACTGGCCTCATCTTTCCAAGACAATTTGGAAATATACCAAAGCTTTTCTACTTGTTTTCTAAATCACAGTCTATTTCCAAGTCTGATGACACAAAATGTTGTGCGCTGTGCTTCCCAATGATCATATTTTTTTTTTTTTTAAATTGGACAGGAAATAATTTTGATTTTTTTTTCCCCATAGGGAGCATAGTGTCTTAGGACTTGATGTAACTTGAATAAGAGTTCAAAAGCCCTAGTGTCAGTGGGGGACAGAACACTACCAAAACCCACATAAGTTATCAGGCAAGTAAGGTATTTGCAAAGAAGATGAGGGCAAGAGGGCCTTAGCAATATTGAGAAGAAAATGGCTTAAACCTGAAATACTGCAGGCAAGTAAACACCAGTATTTTGAGAGTGGTTTGCTGACCTGTACAAGACTGAAGACCCCGCTAACCTAAAACATACCCATACCTCTAATCCCTGTGGCGGGTGAAGAGAGCCTTTGACATTTGCTCAAGGTCCCAGCTGCCTTGTGTTGGCCCACGGTTACTGAGGATGAAAATGGTTTAGGAGAAGACTGAAGAAGGTCAGTGTGTACAAGGTCTTTTATTTAGACTGAAATTAAAGAGTTCTTCAATTGCAGATGTAAAAACACTCAGAACGAGAAAAACAGAATATTAGGGAAAGCTTTTGCCATGGAGATCATGGTAGGATATGAGATTAACTACAGTAAAATGCAGAAGTTGAAGAGAAATTTCCATGCAGACCCAACAAGAAATTTATGTAGAATAAGATGAATTTTTCTTTCTTTCAAGGGGAAAAGATGTCCTAGAGACTAAACAGACATGGAAGTCAACACAATATGGCAAAGCCCAGAGAGAATTTAACTGCCAGCATCAAAAGCAGCACTGAAACAGATAAAGTGGGAATGAAGAGTCTGAGGTCTGACCAGAGCTCCCGGGGAGTGTGTATTTTCTGTGAAAGTACAAATAGTACGGCAATGAAAAGTCTGGAGTTTTGTCCAGACCTCAAACACTACAGGTGCTCTGCAGGAATATCTCTGTGTGAGAAACATCTTCCTAAAGAAGACAGTATTAAAATTAGAAGAAAAACTGATACTGAACATAATTCAGGATTTTCTGATGCCAAAAACTGGATTACCAATTATTATTTTGTTTGTTTAATCGGACCATGCTAATCAGTGCAATCTATTCAACGTGAAGTAAAAATAATCTTTTCATTTACTGGCATCAAAATTGTGAAAATATACAGAATACTTTGATACAGCTATGCCCATAAACCTCTACACAAGTTATATTTGCTTTAAGAATTGAAAGCTTCTTGACTAAAACTGAGACAGCAGACAGGAATGTTGTTGTGCAACTGCTGCACAACAGCTTACAGCAGGATTGCTCTACAGCTGTGGTGGTTTCAAGAAATAAGGGGTTCAAGGCTTTTGGAAGGGGACCTGGCTTTTTATTACACCAGCGTATGTACTTAGGGGGGAAGAAAAAGGAATTTTAATTGTGTAAGTCCTTCTTTATGCATGGGGAGTTTGTATGATAGTTTGCTTGCTTTATTTTAATAGTTAAATAAAGAATTTTAAAATGGTTTAAGGGTTTACCATAAAGCAATTTAACAGGTTATGAGAAAAATCCAACATATGCCAGGTGTTCAGGCATTTCTACTCTTCAGTCTATTTTCTCAGGAAACCCAAACCAAATATTTGTATTATGAGATTTCAGTTTTCCAAGAGCAATCTTCACTTCTGCCAACAGATGGAAGTAGAGTCAAGGAAATAGCGAGCTGCTGGTGTTAGAATATTGTTCAGGCCACTAAGACATACCTCACAGAACTGCAGAAAGAAGATAAAATACTATATTCAGAGTGTGAGGGAGAAATTTCCTTAACAAATTCTTAATAGATAGGTCTCAGTAAGAGAAAACATGCAAAACAATACTTTATATCTTCAACACAGTCTGTTTTTTGACCTTATCTTCCTGAATTGTGTCTCATGTTGTCACCCATTCTCCAATCATCCTGTCAAAGCAATGTGAAGGAGGAAGAAAGCTCAAAACTCTCCATCTTCCAGGGGAAAGATGATTCATGAGTGCAGAGTAGCCATCAAGGTCATGCAATCTGACTTCTGCGAACACTGACCAGAGAGGAAGTGACCTTGTATTAAACGCTTTTAATTACAGTAACACAAACCAACTATATTCTTTTCAGGTGAATACACTTTCTGGTACATCTCTCTGAATGATGATTACTGGCTAGTCCAAATGAAAGTTTGGGGAAAGACACATTTATAAATAGCTTCTGTTACTAGAAGATTTGCAAGCTCTGCTGCATCTTTAAAGAAAAATGGATTTTTTTGCTAGGCGCAGAGCAGAACACCGCAGCCTTCAATAAACTCACACAGATTTAACTGCCCTATGTTTCAGCTCTTGGGTCAATGTCTATTTCCGTTTCCAGCATATGCTCTAAGATTTGGAATACTCTTCTGTGGTACCTGCATTTCTCCACTGACTAATTAAACAGGGTAGTCAGATGCACACCTAATTTAGGCATCCCAAATACCTGACAAGATGGGATTGGGTAACAGACATGTACTCTTGACTAGTGAACTGATTTAATCAGAATGCATCTGAGGAATAGTTTAAATTATTTTATTTTCAGAAGTTGTGAAGCTTTAAAATCACTTATATAGGCCATTTGTCTTAAAACTTCCATGTCTAGACATGAGCAAAACATAGAAATTTCAGGCCTGTGTGATCTGACACATGCTTAACTATTAAATGCCTTTGAAAAATTGCATACTTAAATGAATTCCTATCAAATTTATTGACAAATCTAACACATTCCCTCAAAATATTTTGATTTAATTGAATCAACAATTCCTGGTGAAAGTATTTCAGTATGTCCCTGTCAGAAATCACTCAAGTGTCTGTTATATCTACATGAAAGGACTTATGTCAGCACTGGATTACAGTAATGCATCAGAAACTTGTACCAACACTGATGAGTTTCCAGTGACAGTGAAATAAGTCACATCATGAAGCTCTGTAGTGGGTTGGTCACCTCTTTGAGAAAGAAGCCAGGGCATCGGAATTATCCCCTTCTGCCCTTCAGGAAAGCAATTGGGAGGATAATGGCCACAAGCAGTGACCAGAATTTCCACTTTGCCTCCTTGCATGAGGTGATCTTGACTGAACAAAGTGTAAAATGTAGAAACACAGATGAACATGCCTAAAGTTAAGGTCACCATCATGGACCATTGCCCTTTTTTTACTCCCGTCATTGAGCAAGAACGCCAGTGATTTGTCCTTGCTTCTCAGAATGCATATACTGGCTCTTAACTTTTGTTCCCAGAATAAAAGTCTGGAATTATTAATATGAAAATCAATTTTTATTAGCAACTACTGAAATTATATTCCTATTTTATTAGCATGTAGTTTTATGAATATGTCAGAAAAAAACCCCTTCTTCCAGTTAATGATTTCTGTTCTGTGTGCCCTTAATATAAAACTTCCAAATCTCATTAGCAGAACCAGCCATTGAAATGCACAATGTTAATAAAGAACAATGGAAAACTGCTGATACAGTAAGTTTGGAGTACAACTGTGGTAACTTTTATAATCACAGTGGAAAATTGAGTACTGATAGTGTATACTATCACCTTGACTAATATGGGAAATACCTTGGCAGATTAAAGACTATAGGAATATACTTTTTGTTCTGTGAGTTGAGGCAATCCAACACTGGTGGATCTCATAGAGACTGAGATTTGATTTGACTTTAGCAGAAATCCACTACTCAGGTGTGGTCTTTGGAGCCACAGAGATGATCGTGTCATTCCTTTAAGCATATTTTGGGTTTTTTTCCAAGTATGTTATGTAGGATTTTAGGTATAAGATACTTTGTTCCATAGCTTGATTTGTAATCCAAGATTTATGTGGCAATTAGAGGGATTTAACCTCTTTTTAAAACCTGAAGTCCATGAGCAAAGCTAGTTAATCTGTTTACACAAATATATATTAGCCATATGCACAGCTCTTTGGATTGCTTCCCATACTCTTCCCTGGGTACCAGGAAGGCAAACAGTTTGGTAAGATTACTGAGAGAGGTCATAAACAGAAACCAGGGTGGGAATTAGCTGTTGTAGTTGAACAAATAAAAGTAGGTAAAAACAAACAAATAAAAGTAGACCTAAACACCTGGACATCTACATGTCAGTTTGCAACCAGAATCGTATTTCACCTGACGCTGACAGCTCATGTAGTTCTTAGGGTCTCAGTGTCCATTTGTCTGCTCTGATGTGGGCTGGGTGATTCCCAGATTCGGGATCCCACCATCAGTGGGCTCTCAGCCCAGATATCCCTAGTGCTGTTGGTTTGCTCCCAGCTAGAAATGAGCAGGCAGAGCCCATCCCCACCACAAAGGCAATTGGAATAAAGATGGATGAACACCACAGTCTCCCATGTCTGAATACAGGTTTGGATCAAGACAACCCTGGTTGGCTCTTTGCTTGTATACTGTCAAACACATGCCCATCTCATGCCCATGAATACTCAGCGGAAGAGAAGTTTTCCATGGCACGTTATGTGAGCTGCAAAACAGAGCTGTTCCACATTAAATGACGACTCACTGTAACACACATGATGTTACAATGATGTCCAGTGTTGTTGGACTTGTGGAAATGGTAATTTTCGTTGCTGTACCACAGTTTATGCTAAGCCTTCTACAAAACTCCAGCACGGAGTTGATAAACCCCCTGAGTGATGAACCCTTTGAGATATTGCTGAGCCAAGGCTAACAAAGAGAGCCCAGTGAGAACCTTACATCTCATCAGTTTTTATTCTGGGGAGGCAATGCTGTGTGTGGCAGGAGTTCAGTTGTAATTAAACAGGAACTGATATATTATTTCCTTCAGTGAAGTACAGAACCGCTTCTTACTAGTACTGCTGATTACACAGTAAGGAAGGTATCATGAAAAAATAATGACCACTTTGCCAGTCCCTAGTTTCCCGGGCTTGGGAGAGGGAGCAGGAGATTGCAAACACTATTAAGATGTTTGTTTCACTCATTTTGCATTTTAAAACCAGGGCTAAAGAAATGCTGTTTGAATGTAAGGGCCCACATTTTCAAAGTTACGGTGTGGCACTTGCATGGCCTCACTTCACTTGAAGTAGAGGACTTCTGGGTTTCAAACTTGAGAAATCTTCCTGATAACGTTTGCTTTTAAACCTGACAAAGGGACTGATGCTGTTTCCTAAAAGGAAGCTTCTACGGTACCCAAACAAAACCTGTGGAAATTCTTTTTATACTGATTAAACAGCAGTTACCTTCGTAATTGTGTTGTGTAGCAAGGTCTTGGCTCAGAATATGAGTATACCTCATCAGCTATCCTGTCCTACATCATACCTTGAACATGTTTTTTTCTGATAGATGGATTCAGAGTTTGTTTCCAGGTGAAATGATGACAGCATTGCCCT
This sequence comes from Oriolus oriolus, assembly GCA_013400235.1. Taxonomy (NCBI): domain Eukaryota; kingdom Metazoa; phylum Chordata; class Aves; order Passeriformes; family Corvidae; genus Oriolus; species Oriolus oriolus. The sequence goes on along the minus strand of VXBT01005588.1, from coordinate 39,052 downwards.
GCTGACTCTGCCAGAGTGGGATTATCCCTGCTGAAGTCACACAAAGGAAGACAGTAGTATTTTAAACTGGAAACACAAAATTTCCTGGGGTTACCTGATGGGACCCTGTGTTTCATAGAATCACAGAATAGTTTGGGTTGGAAAGGACCTTAAAGACCATCTTTTTCCACCCCCTGCCATGGGCAGGGACAACTTGCACTAGAACAGGGTTCTCCAAGCCCTGTCCAGCTTGGCCTCAGAGACTTCCAGGGATAGGACAGCCACAGCTGCTCCGGGAAGAACATTTTTGTCTCCTTTTTTGTAGATTTTCACAACCCACCTGGACATAATTGTGTGCAACCTGCGCTAGATGAACCTCCTATAGCAGAGGTGTGGGACTAGATGATCTCCCCTCTTCCAATCCCAACCATTCTATAATTCCACAGTTCTGTGACATCTTCTTCAGGATGGATCTTCACCTGTGGATCTCCATCAGGTTTGGGAACCACCTCTGGAACCAGAAGCCTTATTGTGGAAGCTAAATACACCAAGGTTACTAAACCCACAGAGATAAAAATGGTATCAACTAGGAAACCAAAGTATGGGCTACGTGTTCTGAAACCTTGGTCTACACAACTGCTGAAAACCCTCTTGCTGGCCTGAGATATCCCAGCTCTCTTTGTAAAATACTTTTACCCACTCACTGAAGAGAAGCCCCAGTGGAACCAAGCATGGCAGCTCTATTTGCATTGCAGCTGTACTGATATCTGTATCTGTATCTGTGAAAGGGGCAGAAAGAGAATAACAGAGTAATTTTCTCTCCTGAAAAATCCCAGGGCAATTTAGCTTTGCAAGTACACTTCCTTACCCTACCCACTCCTGCAAAAACCACCTGGGGAATAAATTCTTTCCCGTGAAAAAGGACAGATCTTCCATGGTGACAAGTAGTTGGAACCCTAGGTTTTTTTGTCCAGCTGCAAAAACATTTCTAACTATTATTAAATGCTTTACCTTTTTTTTTCTCCTGACTGTTTGCTTGAGTTTTCCTTCCTCTGTGCCCTTGCATTCCCTTGAGGTCCCCACATGCTATGAATCACTGTCCATCATCAAATGAATGCTTTATTATCTTACTTCTCACTCTGTTGTTTTGACAACTTTTCTTTAATTTCTTTTCTTTTCTTATTTTTCTGTGTTTTGTGCTATTTGTTTCTCTAAATGAATCTACAGTAACTGGGCTCCTTCCAACAGAAATCAACAATTGGTGCCGCAAACACTAAGGAGAGTCATTAAAGATCTTCAGATGTTTGAGAGTTTTTCCTTTCATGCTTTCTGTTTTTAAATATAGGATGAAGAGATTATTTATTATTTACGGTATGATTTGTTTTATTATCCTTCATTACTTCCAACGATGGTAGATGAAGGCTGCGATGCTGGGAAGCCCCAGCATCTTCCTGGAGTACCTATCCTTTTACCATGCATTATAAATTAGATAATGAATTACTAAAGAACCAATTTGTATTTTTCTGAACAAGTTAGACACTGGCGACTCTGCTGATACACCTAATGTTCTCTTTAAAGACCAAAACGCTGATATAGCCAGGAAAGCTTTTCAATAACTCTGGAGCATGCAAACTACGCCAAGAGTGACCTCCGGGTCGGAGATAAGCGCAGCACGGCTCCTGCAGAGACAGACTGAAAATGAAACCTTTTTGGCTCATCTGCCTTCAAAACCCACAAGATTCCCATTTTAATAGTTATATTTTATTTATAGAGCAGCTGCCTACAGGGCTAACCCTAGCTGTACTGGACACTGGGTGTAAGAATTTCTTCATCTTTTTTTCTTTCACTTCAGTAGGCTTTCCATCTTCCTTTGCTCGCCCCCTCAACTTTTCTTCCTAAGATTCCACCTTGCCATCACATGTTTTCCAGCCCAGCATCCCCACAAAACTTATCCTAATTTTAGGAAGGAAATCATTTTTATAAAAGAAAAAAAAAAATATGACTTTTAGTGTGACAGTAGTTATAAATGTTGACAGTCATGAGGCAAACTTTCCTTTCTCAAAGCATCTGCCTTTAAGGAACAAACTCAGGGCTCCAGTTCACAGTTTTTGAAGTGCTCTTCAGCATGCACTGTGTTTTTTGGGGACATGTAAGCTATGGTAGATATACAGCCCTGTGACGCCTTCCTCTCTTGTTTGCATGAGCTTAGGCGTGCCCTCGGTCAGAAGGAATGCAGCATCACTTCCACAGACGTCCTCGCTGGACGCTTCCCGTGCGGAGGGGCGCAGATGGACGTGCGTGCTGGCTCCTCCTCAGAGGAGGCACATCAGGCAGCAGATGGAAGGCCCTCGTGTCAGCCCAGAGGTAAAGAAGGCGAGAGGGGCCTCTGGTGTGGGTTCCAGCGAAGTTTATTGCAAGAGGGCCCAGGGACCAGAAAAGGCGAGGGACTGGCTGTGCACAGCCTTTTAAGGGAGGGCAGATTAAGGCGGGGAAAAGAGAAACAGTCAATGGGGCAACATCAAAGGGGAGGATACAATCCCGCTACAACCACTGGGGAAACCAGGAGGGCGGGAATTACAACTGGGAGCCAGTGAGTAACCGAGTAAGGAGGAGCTTTCTAGAAGAGGATGAGGTGGTTACGGCTTGCATGCTACCAAAGGGGTTGTGGCTTAGACTTCAGTGCCGCCCATGGATCCGCTCTCGGACCCACTGTCTTGGACAGGGAAATCCACCCATAGGATGGCTTCAATTTGAGTGGCAGCCACGTTCCACAGCCCAGAAGGGGGCTGGGCTACCACAGCAGCCCTGGACTCATCACACTTCACTTCCAGTACCTCACTGAATCATGTGGATGCCCCAGGCTTCTTCTCTTATCAGCACTGAAAAATATAGATAGTTGCGTAGGATATTTTATTCAGTCCTAAATTCTGATTCAATTCCTGCAAATATCTTTTCAGTTCAGTGATAACAGACAATGTCCAGAACGGTCAAACTTCCCCCTGAGATATCTTCAGCAGGTAGGATGAACTTTCCTCCAAGGGATCATTTCCTCTCAGCCAGCTGGAGCCAACTTCAATTCCCATGACACTGTCCAGGAAAAAAAAGACACCACAACTTTTCCTTTGCATCTGGTAGTTAGCAGCAACAGAAAGCAGAAAGCAAAAGAAAATGTTCTGAATCTCCCACTATATTTAGCTATTTTTGTTCCATAGTATTATTATTCATAAGGCTTTCTTAAATGGGAAATTAATAAGAAAATAATACATTACACTCTTTCTGTCACAGAGATGTGTGAAGGGCTTGGTGGAACACCTCCAGCATTCGCCTGAAAACCTCACTATTTAGTGCACTTCATTTTAATACCAATTCTCTCCAGAAATTCTTGCTGCAATTAATTCAAGCCATCTAAATTTAAAGCATACTAATTAGGCAGCCATCAAAAGGGAAAGTCTACCCTTCCAGGAAATTGGAGCCTTAAATATAGCTCTTATCATTTAACTATTTGTATTTTAAAGGGAAGAAAGGTATTTTGAGGCAGAAGCTTCCTGGGCTGTAGAGATATATGAGCTCAGGCACTCACTATCAAACAGGATAAAGCTCTGTATTAGTCTGGGTGAATAATGTGATTTCTATTATATTTTTACCTTTTTTTAGCTAAAAATTTTAAGTGGGGTTGTAAAAAGTTCAGAACCAACAGAACAATCTGCCCTTTCTTGCATAGTGCTCATGAATTGAAAAGCATTGAGTTAGACAGGACGTCTCAAATTTAAACAAAAAAAAAATAAAGGCTAAAGGATACCTGCAGCTTCTGAAGAGGGCTCATGATGTGCTCCCAACTATCTAAGAGACATTTGCAGCTCTGCATGTGGCCCATGAACTCCAAGAAATGAATTTCAGAAGACTGTGTAAGCTCTCCTGTTTCATGGACTTTGACAAAAAAGCAGCTCAGGAAATTTAATTTAATTTAATTGCATGTTTCCTCAAAAGAAATCCTAATTTCTTTTCTGATTTTTTATTTCTATCCACTCATGGCGTAAAATGAAACCTGTGAGGACTCAAACTGAAACTAATGGTGTTTCTCTATCTTGCCCTGTGACACTGCCTGATGAGGTAAGATGCCAGCTGGAGAACTTGCCCTGTGAACTCTTTTTAAACTGAAACTTTTTCAAATTGCTTGTCCAAGTGGAAAGCTGTCTCCTTTCTTCTCCTTTTTGAGCAGTCCATAGAAATTGACCTATGAAGAGAAATTTATATGAATTTTTTTCCCTTGTCCTGTCTCCAGCTCCCTAATACAGTCGTTCCTTTAGAAACATGTGAAAAGTTCCACAATGCCTTAATATCAGTTTCTGGGTAAGCTGAACTGGGTTCATTTAAGAACTTTAATTGGAGGATGATGTATTGCCATTTTCCACTCTACCAATACCACTGTAGTATTACAATGAGATGAATGAATATGGTCAGCAGGACACAAGAAAAACAACATTCAAAGGCTCTTTTGTTCTAATGAAGGTTGGAATTGAATTAGCTGACAGTTCAGATAACATACAGTTATAAAGATACAGTGACCTGCACCTTAACGAGGCAATATCCAGTTGGGTGAATATGTGATTTATGACCTACTCTCCTCAAGTATTTTTGTCTTCCCACCATTCTCACAAAAATCTACTTCAATCCATACAAGAGTTCTTGAATCTAATATGCTTTGAGTTGAGGAGGCTGCTGTAAGATCTAATTACTCTGCTCATCTGATGGAGGATGCCACTGGAGGTGTCAGATTAATGTCAACCTGAAAGAGATACAAGCATCTACCATTTTTAATGGCAGTTTTCTACCATTTTAATGGCATTTTTAGTGGCTTATTTTCTTCTACTCATCCTTTCAAGCTTTGTAATACTTGAAAATTGCAAGTCTTTATTATTATTATCAATTAGTTGATAATAACTATTTAGCAGTTTTTCGTTTGGGGAAATACGTAGGTGTTTTTTTAACTTTTCTTAAAAGCATTCAGTGACAGATCTGAAGAGTGGTTACATTGGATCTTTAGCTGTATATACACAGCATTAGCGTTTTATTTTTTTAACATCCTGGTCAAAGGACAGAACCACATGTAGGTGCCTGTTGAAGGCACGGTTGGTCTGTGCATGCACACTGCAGGTAAGCACCTCTTCTGTTCTCAATTTCAGTAGGTAAGTGTGCTGATTTCAGCTGGGGTAGAGTTAACTTTCTTCCCAGTGGCTGGTGTTGGTCTGTGTTTTGGGTTTATGCTGAGCACAGGGTGGATAACACAGAGATGTTTTTTGTTATTGCTGGGCAGGGCTTGCACAGAGCCAAGGCCTTTTCTGCTTTCTGCACTGCCAGGCTGGGGAGCGGCTGGGGGTGCTCGGGAGTTTGGGAGGAGGCACAGCCAGGACAGGTGGCCCCAAGTGACCAAAGGGATATTCCAGACAATGTGACATCCTGCTCAGTGTATAAAGTGGGGGAAGAAGGAGGAAGGGGGGGATGTTTGGAGTGATGGAGTCTGTCTTCCCAAGTCACTGTTACGTGTGATGGGTTCTGGCTCTCTGGAGATGGCTGAACACCTGCCTGCCCATGGAAAGCAGGGAATTAATTCCCTTTTTTGCTTTGCTTGTGGGAAAGGCTTCGGCTTTCCCTATTAAACTGTCTTTATCTCAACCCATGAGTTTTCCAGCTTTTACCCTTCCAGTTCTCTCCTTGATCTCACTGGTGGGAGAGTGAGGAAATGGCTGCAAGGGGCTGAGGGCTGGATGGGGTTAAACAACAGTCAAAAAACCTGGTCATTTTAAACCTTCTTCACACCCCAAAACTCATCAGAAACACATGTAAGGGCTGGCACCTCCGGTATCCTATTTTGAAGTGCTACATGCATAAACTAGTGTTGATATTTATGTCTCTGAATTATTTTGAACCTCTTAAAAGAGAAGAGTCAAACTACTGCAAACAACTCATGTGTCTTTGCACTATTTCTTGATCGTAGCATTACGGAAAAATCAGCCAGAGCCCATTACATATCAGTGGCTGTGCAAAGCTTTTGCTCTGCGTCTGTGCTTTCCTAATTCCTCATATAGACAACAAATGCCTGGGAGTCCTTTGAAATAATTTTAAATTCAGGTGTTACAATTTGACCTTCTTATAACAAGTTGTAGTATAACTTGTTATGAAGCTGTCACTGTTAAAACTTACTTATGGGATTTCCTAATGAGTTGCCCTAAAATTTGTATACAGTTTGAACTTTCGTCAACCAGATGTTTAAAGCAAAATGGCCACCAAACACCTCATTTTCAACTTGAAGGTTTTCTTTCAATCTTTTCTCTTTTCCTTAAAGGAATCAAAAACACTGTGAGAGAAAAACAAACACCTTTTCTTTTGAAACAATTATTTTATATGGTAATGCCATGTATAAAGAGAGTTTTGATAGGAAACTTTTCTGTAAGTGTTAGTACTTTTGTAGTCTTTGAGTATTTTTAACATCTGCTTTTTTTTTGTCTAATCATTATCCTGTTGAAACCAGTTATTGTTTTGCCATAGAATTTCTCTTTATGCCACATCTATGACTTAAAAGATAGATATTCAGTGAAGCAGAGTTATATCAAGCTTCCAATTGCAACAGATCAAGAGAAAATGTGTCTTAAGATGAGCTGATTGTAATAGTATATATTCAGTGACAAAGTCATGAGCCAATGGTTTAAAATCATTCATGAAATTTATATTGAAACGAATTCTTATTCATGCAAATAATCCAGTAGATGATGATGGTAAATATGAGTTAATATCTCATACAAGGAAAATCTAAGTATATCTCATCACAGCTGTCAGAACAGAAATTTGGAATCTAATCATGCCATTGCATTTTTACTTTTATTTTTTTTTTAGCATTATTTTGGCATTTCCTGCAGTTAGTCTCTGTTGGATCACCTGTTGTTCTTTTAAGTGATACAACTGCTTTACTCCTCAGTGAAGGAACCCATATGCTGTATAATCTGCTTCTCCCTGATATGGTTCTATCTCAGTTCTTAGAGATTCAAGAGTCTTATACCTAGGTCTCTTTTAGACAAGTTGATCCCAGTGAAAATTTTGGGAGCGTATAAGCTAGATTCAGGAGTTATAGGTTTGATTCTTGTGATGTCTATCTTGGCTGACAAGTTTAAAATGCTAAAAAATCAACAAAAGAAACAAAATCAACAAAGGAATACTTGTTTTCAAATGTTTATGTAACTCAAAAGCAACAAACAAATAACAACAATCTTGCCATCTGCTTCATACATTTTAAAGAAAAGATTTTTAGAAAAGGGAAAAATTATCAAGGAAAAAGATGGAAGAATACAAGCCTTGAGGATTAAAGTTCATTCTCTGATGCCTATAGATTAAATGTAGTGTGAAATGATTGATCCTTAGTTTCGTATTCCAAATGGTTCAAACATTAATGTTACTGCAGATATTCCACGTGTGTTAAGCTTCCTATTAAATAGATACAAGAATGTTTAGATAAGACTTTGTAATTGGAATTTATAAACAGTTTAATGGACTTGCTCACTTCCCAGTTACTTTCCATCAAAATGTTTAAATCACATAAACTTTTCCTAATAAATTAAATACAAATGCTTATTTGCTATTGAAATAGATAATAAAATTTCTCTTTATTAAAAAATATGAATAAATAATGCTACACTGTAGATTGCTGTTTAAAATTAATTTGAACATTGGTACATTCAAAAAAGAAAGAGTTTATAATTTGATTCTGGTAGCCAAATTATTATTGCTTAGTGAAATACTTACAGATTGTTTTTATGACAAGAATTTACAGAATATTTTAAAAACAACCCAGAAAATTAATATTTTGAAGGATTAATGCTATCCATTTGAACAGTAAAATGAAAGCCATCTGACCGAAAAATGGTAGAAGGAAATTAAAAGGATAAAATTTTAAGCTGTCATATATTTTTTTCTTTCAATTTTGATAAATGTTTCAATGAAAAGATAAATTTTGATTCATTTCAACATACAAATTGTCTTTAAGTGTTTCTCAAACCATATTGTTTCTCTCAGTCAACATATCAGTTGAAAAGAGTATTGACAAAAGCAATTGATGAAATACTGAAAAAAAATCCTTCAAAAGTAATACTTTAGTTGAAACAAAGGCTGCACAATACTCCACCTACAAAAGGGAGAACAATTAAAGAAATAATAGTAGAATATTAATTATTTGAATATTTTAAGACAGAAGAAGTACATCTGTGTTTTCCTTATGTTTCCTTATATATTCCTTATATGCTCAACCTTTGTTTTTGGATTGGTGACGTCAACAGCACTGTTATACTCACAGCTCAACTAATCACTGTAGGCAAAGACCAAGTGGTCATCTCCTCTTTTCTTGACCAAATATGTACATAGGCTCTTAACTAGAATATTTTTTTACCTGTAAACCATCAAAAACAGCTCGAGGGCCCTTTTTTTGTCAGTTAAACTCAGCTTCTAAAATAAAATTTCACTGTTTTTTCTAACAGAAGTTAAGCTGGCCACAGAAGCTTTCTAATTTATAGTAAAACAGTGTTTTAGCCTGCTTCTGATGGCAGATTTGCAACAACCTCTGTTGCTGAAGTCCCAGTGGGGTGCATGTGGCCAGGACAGAGTTAGAGAGAAATGTGAACGAAGCGTGATGTGCTTTCTAATTCTGCTGCCTCTGAAAATGAACACAAAGGCATTATTGAAGCATTTCATCTGCCACATGCATATATCTGTGAAGGACAGAAGTACTAATGGAGAAAAAAGGACATGGATCTTTCAGGAGCAAATGACACAGAATAAGAAGGAATTGCAGAAATACATGATGAGTATCTAGCAAGTCTGGTACGATTTACTTTTAGGAAAACCCAGATTGTTTTAAATAGCATTTAAAAGAAAACAAAAAGAACAAAAAAAATCATTATTTCACAATGTCTGCTTGCATCTGATACTTTAATTATATCTGAGCTTTGCCTAATAATTGCTATTACTTACACAAGACATGGAACTGGGTAACTGATCACCAGAAACCCTACAGCTTCCTAAACCTCCTTTCAATGGAAAGTAGTCTTGAGAGCAGCAGAAGGTATTTTGACCTCATAATCTGTGCCACTTTGTCCTGAAAAGAATAAAGTGTGAAACTGTTACAAGGACAATAGTAGGAAACAGGTTCCTCCAGCCTGGCTTGATGTCCCTGATACTGAGGTTCTCTAAGAAATTAAAAAAACAAAAAAAAGAAGTTAAGGAAAATCTGAGTCAATTACTATTTATGTTTGTCTTACCTGCATAATTATACATTCGATGCCCTGGAGAGGCCAGAATTTATTTTAAGTCTTATGACAATTTTTCTCTAATCAAACGTATATTCAGAAGTATCGTTTTAAACTTGATTTTTAGTGACTGACCCAAGAGCGGACACAGAAATTCCTGTTATTGTAAACTCAAACAGAGCATCTTATTAAGCTTTTGTATGATTTGCTGCAGTTATTGCTCTAAAGCTGTCACCATTCTCAGAGCTGAAGTGCGGTAACGTAATGTACAAATATTCTTAGTATCTTCAGTGCAGTGTCAGCTAGGCTGGTTTAAATTCACAGCTTTTCTGATTTAATGGTCTACTAAGATGACTGACCACACCAAAACTGATTAGAAGCAATCATTTGATCTGTTACTGTTACTCATCTGGGAAGATAGTAATGAGCTGATAGTGGTCAACAGCAGCCTTAAATCTCAGCGGCTGTTTTTGCAGAGATCAAATTTATGCCCAAATTTCTTGGTGTTTAATATATTGTTAATGTGTCTCAAGATAGGTTTATCTCTCTCTTTGCTACCTGGTATATGTTATTAAAAATATCCCATCAATTAATATTTATGAGTGTCTTTATGCATAATGTTTTATAAAGACTCATAATCTGGCCAAAATGACACCCTCTCTTTTATAGATTACAGGGATATGTTCCCTGTCTGCATAGATTATAGAAAACAAACAACTTAAAATATTTGTAACTATTCAGTAATTCTTCTATCAAAGGTCAGGATACTTCATTTTAAATTCCCCACTATGAGCCAAATTCGACTTTATCACTGTAAAACTTGCAATATATCCATTATCTTCAGATTAAAGCTAAAAGCTTTTGATATGACAAGCAGGCAATTCATCCTGTTTATCATCTGACAGCTAATTCTCCTCCTCGTGCTGCAATAGTGGAGTACAAGTGTTCATTTTGTCACACTAGCTTTACCCTGCCTGAATTTCTTCCCTTAATGCATGTTTGTATTAATCTCCAGATTGTCTTCAAAGTGAGAAGGTGGATGTCCCTGCCAAAATTTTAGCACTTCTAAATAATTGATATAATCTCACTGGAGCTCAGAGAGAATTCTTAACCAATCCATCAATCTATTTTAAAGAGTGAGCACAGACTTGGGGAAGTGGGGGAAACAGAGATGAAAGGTAATTACTTTCAGGAATAAAATGTCTAGCTAGAATTTCCATCCTTTAAATTTAACAAATTTTCATTTACCTCTAACTGCCTTTGTAGATGAACAGACCAGTTGCATGAGTGTTACATTTGCTGTTTCCTCTGTTTCTTTCTCCTCCCCTTAAATCTGCCCAGACACCATGCAGAAATGGTAAAAAGCAGATGTACATTGGCCTTTGCAGCTGTAAACTCATTAGCTGAATGATAATTTTGCTTGTGGATTACAGGACTTCTCATTTGAAGTTAAAATGCATCCATAGGTCCTCAATCAAAAATTGGGCTGAGTATTGAAAGAACTGAAATTTATTTATTTATTCATCAGTTTATTTTTGTTGGAAATAAATAATAGTAAAATAAATTTTCCATAAATAAATTCATGGAAAAATGAAAAAGAAGTCTTTAGAGACACAGATAAGTTTTTCTTGCTGAGAAGAATTTCAGGCTCTAAAGGAGCCTTGTCATTTTTACTATTAATTTAATTACCTGTGGCTCAGATACAGAACAATATTATTTCCGCCAGTTTGCCAGCCGCAACCAGGTTAAATTCACAGATTTTGATGCAACGCTAATTGGAGAACTATTGTGATAGTCAACTGCACAGGGAAAGTTTATGGTATGGAGGGACAAGAGTATTTGTTCCCAAAGATGGCTCAAACCTGATTGACACTCGTAAACCCAGCATCATGTTTGAGTTCACTCCTGGGCTTTCTCTGAAATGCTGCAAGTTCAACTTTTTCTGAGTAGTGGTAGAGTCCTGATCTGGATCTGCATTTAAAAAAAAAAAAATTAGAAAAAACATTGTCGGGATGTAGCAGTGAGACCTTGGGGATGCCTTCCACGCTGTTGCTGTGGATCGTTTCATCCCTAGAAACAACTGATTTAGATAGAGGTATTGGAACTTTGAAAAGAGAGAAAAGTAGGATGCTTCCCCCAATGTATGTTATTTGTAGATAATGACTTGAATGCAGAGACAAGGACCAAAAATGCGGCATGCCCCAAAAACACGAGTAATGAGCTCCCCAGCTTTTCTGTAACAAGCAGGGAGCAGAAAACTTTTAAAAGCCTGGGTGCAGCTCCTCCAAACATAGCAGGGCCCAGAGACCAGCCCTTCAAACAGCACAATTTTTGGGGGGAACATCCAAAATATTCTTATAAAATGGAACTTGGATTACCTATGAAGGAAAGTCTAATTAAGAGAAGAACTAATTAAGCACATGCAGGAGAAAAACATTGGTGAGGCACAGGAACAGGCTGTCTGGAGAAGCTTGTGGCTCCCCAGTCTCTGGAAGGGTTCACAATTGGGTGGATCTTGGAGAAGCTTGTGGAAGTGGAAACAATGACAGGAGGCTGGAGTGAGATGGTCTCCAAGGTCCCTTCCAGTGAAAACTGTTCTATGATTATATAATTCTCTGAACTGGAACCACCTGCATCTACTTTACTGATATGTTATGAGGTATGTAGAGTAAGGATCAGGTCTTAAATCAGAGGCTGTCAGACAACAAGCACTACCAGAGGATTAAAATGAGTGTAGCATCAGATGTTCTCAACTTCTAAATGTCATTACATGGATGATAATCCTGAGGCTGAGATACAGCAGGACTATTTCAAAATAAACTAGCAACCCTATTGTTTTCCAGCAGTAAGAGATGTGAGAAAACATGTATTGGTGAGCTGTTAAGTCCATACCCTTCTTCACATCAGGACTTGCTGCAAGCAATAGCAAAACCAAAACAAGTCCCAGGATCAATCTTACCCTGCTCTGATGCATGAGGAGGCATTGGAGGGGTTGTGGTCAATATCTCTGATACACTTACCCAGCCTGAGGCTTTGCAGGTTGAGATGATATCGCCTCAAGTTGCAGCAAGGAAGGTTTAGATTGAATATTAGTAAAAAATGCTTCACTAAAGCGGTTTTCAAGCCCTGGCACAGGTTGGCTGTGGTAGTGGTGGAGTCACCATCCCTGGGAGCGTTCCAAAGGCACCTGTGTGGCACTTTGGGACATGGTTTAGTGGTCAACACAGCAGTGCTGAGTTAACAGGTGGACTCAAGGATCTCAGAGGTACTTTTCCGGCCGTCATGATTGTATGTTACTATAATTCTGCCTGAGTAAGCTGCTCTGGCTTCAGGCATTCCTGAAGAGTCTGCAACAGGGTTTTAGCAATCCAAAGATTTGCGTACTTCACGTAAAATCCTTTGAGTCATTTTCATCTTAAAGGACATCTTCTTATTTTCCTCTCCTCTAAATCTTACTTGTAAGAAAAGACAGTCAGTCCCTCTTTGAAGGTTTTATTTTTAATGCCCTGTTTTTTCATCTGAGTGTAACAATGGAGGATGATTGAAGAGCTGAGACCCAAAGACTCTTCAATTTTACAAATTGGTTTAATTTGATGAAGAAGAAATGCTACATTTTGTTAAATTATATTATGATAAAGAGGAGCTGGTAGCTTCTCAGCATGAATCTGAAAGCAAATTATTTCCACAAAAAGACGATGTATTTAACCAGACAAGTAATTATGTTGTGGTGCTACTATCTCCCCTGCTTCAGATTAGAAAAAGAATTCAATTATCACTCCATTAGATCAAAAAATAATTTTAGTGATACATTCAAATTGAATTCATTTATTCCTAAGCATGCTCTGGATTAACCTTCATGCATTTGGCTGATTAGAATCTTCAGTCAATACTGTTATTCAAAAAATCTACATTTACTTGCTACGATTTTTATTTTATGTTAACATATTCTGCTATTGATTTTGCTGATGCATTGTACCATAAATCATATTTAATTTTCCAGGTCAGATAAGTGGGTTTCTCACACAGTTTAATAAAATTTGTTTTTCTGTTATCTTGCCTCCTTAGCCCACTTTCCAGGTAACAATTACATTTCCACGACCATCTTGAGATGTTGTGAAGGTGTAAGTTCAGAGGTAAAGTCTTCCAAAGCAAAAAGGAAATCTTATCCTTGTTCTATAAATCTATTTTCTTGACTTTTGCATTTTACATTTTGGCTAATATTTTACTTGATTCCCTTTCTGTTTCCTTCTCTGTCACAACCTGAACCATAGCAGACTAAGGTCCCATGTAAAGATAAAATTGTAGCAAAGAAGAAATAAGAGTCAGATGATGTTACAAGTTTGGTTCCAGATATACTATCTGTAGCTGTAAGGGGTTGACTGTGATAGGTTTCCACATTGCCCAGGGAGACATTTGAATGCTTTCTCAGCGGATCAGTCCTGACAATTTTTTCCATAAAATCCTTGTGTCCATTATTTTAACAGATGCAATATCCCTGATAATCCAAAAGTTTTAAGTAAAACATTGCATCAACAGGCCAAGGAGCTTGACCAGACCTTTCAGAATTCTTAAAGATAAGCTTTTTGACCTCTTTTTTTCTTTTAAATTAAATATCATAGATGATACAGTCCTCCTAACCAGAATGAAGAGGCAGGATAAATATTCTGGAAGTAGCTGGGAGAAGTGTCTTGATCATTGCTCCTTGGTCCTCATGGGGTACATCAGCTTAGCAGGTGTCTGCTGGCAATACAGCAGAGCAGAGAGCAAAGAACTTAGGAACTTCCTGGGGTGTGTGGAGCAGAGCTTTCTGACTCAGCTGTCAAGTGAGACAACCAGAGGAGGAGCCTCAATGGAGGAGCTGCTGATGGTGAAGAGAGAAGGGCTGGTGGGAGACGTGGTGGTTCAGGGCTGTCCTGGGCTCTGTGACCACGAAGTGAATTTCCCATTCTCAGAGAAATCAGGAGGGAGGTCAGCAGAACTGCCCTTTGGACTTCTGGAGGGCAGGGTTTGGGTGGTTTAGGAGCCTAGTTGATAGCTTCTCCTGGAAGGCGGTCCTGGTGGCAAATGAAGTCCAGGAAGGCTGGACATACCTCAAGAAGGAAAACGTAGAGATACAAGATCAGGCAGTCCCCACGTGACAAAAGGTTAGCGAGTGGGGAAGGAGATTTGCCTGTCTGAAGAGGGACTGTTGGCTGGAACTTGGGGGGAAAAAAGGAGAGTGTATCTCCTCTGGAAGCCCAGGTGGAACTTAGGGAAAAATTCTTCACCAGAAAGGGTTTTCAAGGACACTCTGCCCAGGGCAGTGGTGGAGTCACCATCCTTGGAGGGATATAAGATTTGTAAATACAGCACTTAAAGGCATTGGTTAGGGATGGGCTTGGCAGTGCTGGGGTAACAGCTGGACTCGATGATCTTTAAGCCATTTTCCAACCTAAATGATTCTATGATTCTATTATAATATTCACACCTCAGTAGATGAGTTTAATGTATTTTATCATCCTTATACGAGAGAGCATAAAATCTTGTGCATTTTTAATTACAGAATATATGTGGGCATTAAACACTTCAGAGAGGAGTAAAAATTTTATTTTCAATATTTTTTAAGGTTTACATATGGTCGCATGTCCCAAACTTACTAAAATCCTTCTGAGTTACTTTACGACTCTGCACTGAAATTTTTCCTGTGGTGTTTTAAATTACCTCGCCCATTTTCTGTAGTTCAAAAATCAGTATAACTCGGAAGCTGTGACTGGTTTCCGTTTTGTTCCTTGTCGACATTTGTTACCTTTTATTTCTATTTATTTCATTCTTCACCACAGAACTTAGGAGTGTGATAGGGTTTTAGCAAAATAATCAACATATTTGATAGCTGAATTTTGGTTCTGACTAACTCTAACACTGAAAACTCAGTTAATTTATGCTAATTTGTTTGTCCATCCAATTGAAGTCCTCATCTATTTCATTCATAATTTCTCTCTGATTTGGACAAATGGCCTACTAGAAAGAAATTGTATGAAGTACTATTCAGCATTTATTTTCCCTGTTTAAAGTCTTTAGGAAAAAAACCCCACACTTAATGATGATTTGTCTCTGAAATAGAAAATAGTCTTTTTTTACAGCAGTGCTTATAGCATAAGAGAAACCTCAGCCTTTGCCTCTTATACTGAATAGATCGTAATATAATTTTATGTGTGCTTTAAGAAAAATCTCCTCTTGTTTTCCAGCTCCACTTCACAGCCTTAAAGCTAGCTTTACTAAAAGACAAGTAGCAAGTTCAATCAGTTCACTGAAGCAGTGGGTTTCTCTGAGGTGCCACTCACAAACCATCTACCAGCTTTATCCCTTCTATTCTTGTTACAGTCAAAATGCAACATCGCACTCAGGCAAACCACACCAACATATAAAAATGCCAATT
>VXBT01005588.1:0-23298 GCA_013400235.1 Oriolus oriolus | reverse complement strand
AAAAAAAAAATCCTTTTTTTCTTCAATTTGAGGGTTATGCTCATTTATTCTTATTCTATAATTCTCCTGAATTTCACTTTACTAATACCTTGTTTTCCTATTCTTGCTTTGGCAATCTTCTTATATCTTCATATAGGAAGAACAATTTGCCTGTGTGGAGACAAGCTATGTTAGCCCCACTAGCTGCCAAAATTTTTGCCATAACTTGGCATCAGCACAGTTCAACTGCAAAATTTTACATCTTACCCAGACCTCGCACACAACAGTAAATAATCTCTTGAAGAAGGCTAGCAGGACTTGTCTAGTCTCTTCCTAAGTCCTCTAGGCCTACTGTAATGTGTCAATATTCACAATAAAATGATATTGATTTCAGTGTCTCTCATCACCCGTGGATTTACCAATTTCCATTAAAAAAAAATAAAAGGAAAACATTATTCAGTTTCATCTGGAACAGTTTTCCCAGAGAAGCTGTGGCTGCCCCATCTCTGGAAGTGTTCAAGGTCAGGTTAGATGGGGTCTGGAAGAACCTAGTCTGGTGGAAGGTGTCCCTGCCCATGCAGGGAGGTGAAATTAGATGAGATTTACAATCCCTTCCAAAGCAAACCATTTTGTGACTCTGATTCTGCAATACTTACAACCTACAAGGCACTAAAACGGGTTTCCAAGCCACATGATTTCTCCCCTGCATCAACACTAGGTTTTTTTCTTTGCGTCTCCTGAATTTCTGGCTTGCCACTTTGAAGGAAACACTCTACATGTGCAGTACATCACAGCAATTCTTCCTTTAGTGTTTGTATTGGCTTCCAGCTGCTAAGTGTAATGTGAAACAGGAGGAAACAGCCTCTTAAACTTCTTCTTTGTGATTCCTGTTCACCTATGTCATTTGCTGGCTTAGTAAGGGAATTTATTTGAAACAAAATTTTAGTGCTCAATTTTACTACCTTATCTACCTCCAGTGTTTGAGCACTTTTATTTGCATGTTAACATGTTGAGACTGACCCATGTCAAAATCTCCCAAGAATGGGTGGTGTGTGGACGACTGACTCACAGCTCTATTTCATCTATTTCTATCAGGCTGTGGGTACAGGCAATCTCTATATCTGTGGGAAAATAGCCCCACAAAACAAATCCAAAACATAGGCTGATCGTATCAGTTAGGAAAGCCTTCTCAAGGCATTAGGGATTTGTAGAGTCATAGGAGGGTTTTTGTTTGAAGGGGCCTTAGAGATAGTCTCATTCCAACCCCCTGCCATGGGCAGGGACACCTTCCACTGTCCCAGGCTGCTCCAAGCCCCGTCCAGCCTGTCCTGGAGCACAGCCAGGGGTGGGGCAGCCACAGCTTCTCTGGGCAACCTGTGCCAGGGCTTCATCACCCTCACATCCAAGAATGTCTTCCTAATGTCTAATTTAAATCCACCTTTCTTCACCTTAGGTCTGTTCCCCCTTGTTCTATCACCCCATACCCATGTGAAAAGTTCTCCAGCCTCCTTTTTGGCTCTTGTATAGGGACGCGCTATAAAATCTCCCTGGGCTGTCAGACAAGAAAAGAGCAGCAGCAGAAAGAGGTGCAGTGGAGGAGGAAGTACAAAGGGAAGGGTAAGAAGGGAGTGGCACAGTGTTTTAGGGACAAGGGAGGAGTTTCTGTCCCTGCTGCCAGTGTGGTGCAGCTACTGCACGAGCTCAAGCTTGCTGGTAGCTGCTTTGAAAGGGCTGCCATTTGGAAGCTACGAGCAGCGTATGTTTCTTGATACGAGCCTGTGGAGAAACATACTGAAAGCTGATCGTCTTTAATGTACACACAGACAATTGGGAGAGGCAGCACCAGAACCACGCGTGTGGGGAGAGGCGCTCTGCTGAAACTCGTTACAAACCCCACAAAGCGCTCTGGCTTGGCTTCCTTGTCACAGTTTGGGGTGTTTGACTTCATGTCCTCAGTAATGAAGAAGCCAGTGGAACCCTTGCACTGTCCAAGCAGGCTGGCAGACTCTTTCCATTCCAAGGAAAAGCCAGTTTTTCCCCACAGAGAGCTGAAACTTTTGCACAAGTTTCAAAAATATTTTGGAAATTTATATGCAAGAGCACATGTTAAATAAAATGAGAAAGACAACCTGCATGCAACAGACAGACAGTTCTTCCTAGTTTTGTGGATTATTCCATGTCTTAAGTATTTTCCCTTATATGACTCAGGTCTTGGGGTTTTTTTTTCCTAATAGTCTATTTCATAATTTCCCCTTTTTATGGTGTGATGCTCTTTCATTTGCTGGGTCCTGGTTTATAATTTTTAAGACAAGCAGCAGGCCTTGGGTATTTTGTTTGTTTGTTTGTTTGTTTGTTTGTTTGTTTTGGGTTGGGTTGGTTTTGATTTTTTTCGTGTTTGTTTTTCATTTTGTTATTTATTTATTTTAGTTCAAAGAGTACCACAATGTCATTATTTTAGTATTCTTGTAGAGTGTGTTGACTACACAACATTGGCATCAAGACGCTGTAGGACACGAAGAAAACTACACAGGCATTTCCACTATCCTTAAAAATTGTCTTAATGTTTGCATTTCAGAGTTCTTATTGGGGGTGGATTTTTTTCTTTTCCAAACAAGAAACATCCTCAGATCTCTTTCTTCAGACTGGTACCTGAATCCAAAATGCTGCAATTTATTTGAAATAAGGAAGAAAATTGTAACCATTGAGTTCAGCTCACACACAAAAAAGGGGAGAATTTTGCATTCATTGAGCTAACCACTCTTCACTGCACTGTTTCATTTTAATCTAATGCCATTCCACCTCCTCTTTCTTTTGTCCTGGCAGAGTCAATTATAACCACAGATTGCTACATGGAATTGCAGCACTAGGGAAACTGTTAGCACCTAGCTGCTCTGGCACAAGATCACACTAAACAGCTTATTAAGATTCAGCCATCAGCTCTGATGAGTTACATGCAGCAAAGGGCTGGGATTTACTTCCAACTCATTTAATTACAGAAATCAATGAATTCACAGAGCAAAGCCATGAACAGGAAGATCAACTCGACTTGGCCACCATTTCATTTGAGATCTCAAGACGTTACAAGTGAGACACTACTGAGAATCTGTTCAGTTTTGGAGGTTTGAACAAATGAAACAATGGTAACAAAATTACACACATCTTTACTCCGACAACGAAGTATTTTCAGTATTTCACAAATAAGATAAATAAAACTGAACAAATTTGACTTATCTTATAGATAAGGGACTATGTTATAAATAGAGGCACAAGGGTGTTTATCTTATAAAACAGGGGATTGTCTCATAAATAAGGGCAGTAGGATACTCTGGCAGAAAAATATTTAAGAATTCTACACAACTGAAAATCCAATTGGTTGTACTGAAAAGGTTTTTTTCATTTCAATAACTACCTAAGCACTGTCTTACCTCTAACTCCTCTAAAGCAGGTAAAGAGAATAGTCAATCAAAGCACCTCACCTGACATGGTAACACCAAGAATCTGATCCAACCTGTTTTGGTAATGGCTACAGTAGCAGTTAAGGTATTTAAATTTCATAAAACGTACAAAGCTGAGGTAACCACATGATATTTTCCTCAGAGCACACCAACTTGAAACAGCATGTTATAAAATACATTGCAGTTTTTGTAGGATCTTGCAGTGCATCACTCTGTTTCTTGGCTATCCCTGTGAAAGCATGGCTTTTATAGCGTGGTTTCACAATTTATTCATTAAACTTTAATATGTCATATGCCTTGGGTTCCTGGTATGCCATTACTGTGTGATGTTAACTACAAAACCAAGTACTAAGCAGAGCTTTGGAGAGAACAAGCCCCCAGGAAAACAAAAAAAAGAGAGCAAAGGAAACATGAGCAGGTATAACAGAACATGAAGGGGGAATAAGGACAAATTAGAGAATAAAAGTAACCACAATTAAAAAATGCAAACAGAAGTCCAAGATATGCTAATCAAAAAATGTCCTATTATGCAAATGTAACAGTAATTGCTGAGCATATGTATTTGAATCTCAAAAGGAGAGAAAAAAATATGTAACAGCTACTGATGCCATATTGTACATTTGAGTAATTTAAGATACTGATTTATATTTCTTTTGGAGGTTCCTTCTCCTTCTTTCTCCCACAAAGGGCGTCCTTCCTGCATACAAATGAAAAGCTCCAAAGCACTTTGTCCAAGGTTAATAGTTTTGTGTTAAAATTTTTTTGTAAAGATTTAGCAAGTCAAATAGTTGCTGAGCTCTGTGGCATGGAATTAAAGCATCAGGGCAGAAGTGGAAAGAAAATGATCTGAGTGAAATGAAGAAATTGGAAAGACAGTGATTAAAAAAAGGATTATGATAGAAAGCTAAATTAATTAGCTGGATGAAGAACTATAATAAGACAAAGACTCAGATTTTTAAGAAGTATGGATTCCTTAAGGTAGCATTGTTTCAATCAATTAAACATTGTAATGAGGAGGAAAAAAATTCCAAAACAGTTTTTGGGGTCTTTTTTCAATGTGTAGTTTGTTTTGGGATTTTTTTGTTGTTGTTGTTTTGGTTTTTTTGCGTTTTGGGGGTTAGGGTGTTTTTGAGTGGGTTGTTCTTTTTTTTTTTTTTTGCTTTTAATTTATAGGAAGTCCTTGAAGGTAACATGAAGTCCATGAAGGCAATACCTACAGCCCATGGAACTGCCTGTGTAGAGTCTGAACAGAATTTAATCTAAGTTATTTCTTTCTTCTTCTGATGCAGTGTTACCATGTGGGTGAGTCAGCAGGGTCTCTGGAGGCAATGGGTGAGAAAATGTCCTTGCCCTCATAATATGAAAGTTTGGGCTTACTGAACTCTCTCTGAAGAATTCTTGGCTAAAAAAGTGTTAACTGCCAGGATCAGGTTTCCTACCCCAAATTCCAGCACAGCCTGAATACTAAAACAGGAATGGTTTGTTTTCCTTCCACCTTCAGCTCAGCACAGCACAAAATATCAGCACCATCAAGAGTTCACAAAATTTGGGGTAAATTTGGGGCAAAATGGCAGGTTACTTACAGAGGATAAATCACACTAGAAAAATTCATATCCTGAATGACATAATGAGAAATAAAAAGTTGTGATTATTTCTAACAGAACATCTATTGCTGTGATTCAAAAGTCTTTTACAGAGACAGGAGAGAGAGAAATACTTCTGTTACCACCAAAGATTATAACAGAGAAGCCTAAAAGATTGATACTGCTCTGCAACACCTGGGGTGATGCAGCTCCAGACAAAGACACTGACACAGAGGTGCCCATTGGTGAAGGAGATGAGAGGAACTTTAGACAAAGGATGACATCCCTATAGGCTTGGTAGATATGACATGGGGACCAAAAAAATCCCCTACACTTTTGGATTGGTGGATGGAAACAGTGTGGAATAACCTGAAATGCTCTACCTGGTACAATACACCTTATATTTGATCAGTGAATCAGACCCCTAAATAACCATAGTGGCTGAGAATGGAGGGAGCTGAGACCCCTACCTCACACACCGACACCTCCATCCAGGCTGTTTGGCTTCAAGGAGAATTCTACACCTCAAGCATTTAATATGAACGCATGTTAAGAGACCACATATGAAACTGAGTTTATTTTTATGAAAATTTACACAGTGGCTGAAGTCTGAAATGCGACCCTGGCAGCTGGCCCTGCTCCAGTAACGTGAATCAATGAAACACTGGCTACCACAGTTGTCAGGGGGTAAAGCAGATCCAAGCTTCCCCCCGTGTGTTCTGCAATTAAATTTTGGTAATGGACTAAAGAAGAGAAATAAAACCAGATAACAATGTTTTGCAAGTGTATTATCTTTAGGAGGATCCCAATGTGATCACACAATCAATGTAAAATAAGAAATCCCATAGAAAACTTCTCTTAAAATTATTTCAAGATTTTCATTTAAGGGATGATGGGACAAGGATTTTCTGAGATCCGGCAGGAAAAAAAAAAAACACCCAAAGGCTGGATTCAACAGATATGTCTATCAAGTTATTCTCTCCACCTAATCTTTCAAAGTGATTGTTACCCTCAGGTTACCTGGTTATCTCTCATCCAGCTGTCATGTCCACACTCAGGAGTGAGGAGATCTCTCATACAGTGACTTCAAAGTCTTTGGCTATTTTTCTTTAACAAAGTAGAATGCTGCTGAACTATTTCTCGTCAGTCCATACCCTGCTTACCTATCCCAGTATCCAGATGGATGAGACCCCAATTGCTTTTGTTTAGTGGAGAAGATATTACAGGGATCCACTTTTGCAGACACAATGTTGTTTCTGATGCAACTACAATTTTCTGATTTAACTGTTGCTTTTCATTGTCCTGTTATAGCACCTCTGCAGCCATTCACACCTACCTTCTCTGCTCATTTGCCAGCTCATTCCGTGATCTTTTTGATCTCACACTGAAAAAGCAATTGAATATGGACATTTACAGATTTTATGACCAAGATTTTCTGTGATTTTTCATGGATGAGACAACTACGGTGCAAAAGATGGGAAGAGATTGAAAGAGGAACTTTTGGTAATGTGTTGTAAACCTCTGAGATACCATTTGCAAATGTGTAACAACGATCTCTGATGAGGCTGCCAAAATACAAAATTCATCCCTTCTGTATGGCTCCTCTTTAACTACTGCTGCTCAATAATGCTAAAAGTCCTTTCTCTAAACTCACTTTCCCCCTTCAAAGATGACATTGCCCTGTTCTTGCATTCTCTTCCAGCTTAACGCCTTAAACTGGGATGGAATTTTTCCCAGAGGACCTAGACAGGGTAGGAAATGCAGAGTAATATTTGTGGTCTACGCAGTGCACCTGCAAGACTTTGTGGATCTGTTCTCCGTTCTGGGATGTGGCTCTACAGGACTGTAGTGAACTGAAAGCAGGAGTTTTAGTCCCTCATTTAAGCTTCCTGTGTAGGAACATTTAAAATTCATGGACTTGACTTCTCATAAAAGGATGTCAATCCAAAAGCCTTTTGATCAGCACATTATGGTCTGTTGGTGAGATAATCAACACTAGAGCAACTGCTGACCACCTAGCACAGAAAGCAAAGTCATTTCACCTTTCTACTAATCAAATCCTAGCAGAATGCAATTTGAATAGTTTTGAAAAACAAGGTAAGACCGATGAGGGAAAATTGAGTTCTAAAAGAGGCACTGCAGAGCAGACAGGACAGCAAGTAGAATGCCATAAGAAAAGGCTATTTCCTCGTGCAACCATTTTGAAACATTTTTAGGAGTGAAATGTCATCGTAGTTTTTAAAAAATGAGAAAGGAGCCCCACAGAACTCATAGGGAAATGATCATACAGCATCAAAAAATAAATGCTCCACATGTGGGCTTTTAAAAAAATGTTATAAAAATTGTAATGTGGAAGAAAAATATAAAAAAGCTGTGATATTTCTTGGTAAAAAAATGTGTGTGGGAAATGGAATCCGATTCCCCCTGGTGACAATGATCAGACAAATACTTTCTCAGTACTCAGGTGCCTCCATACATCAGGTTTAGCCCTTGCTCACCCTGTTGGTTTCCCACAGCAGCCCAGACAGCAGGGCTAGAGGGCAGTTCTGAGCCAGATGATCTTTGACTGCAACAACTGTACCTAAACCTTTTTAGGGTTGGTTTTTTTTTGACAGATATATATCTAAGAGGTTTTTAAAAACTTCCAGCAAAGGGACATCTACAACCTCTCTGTGGTTCCTAAAAAATCCTTATGCTAGGAATTTTTGCCTAATTGCAAACCTAAATCTCCTTTACTGCAATTTAAGGCCATTGCTGCTTGCCCTAGCCCCAGTGGACAAGAAAAACACTTTATTCATTTCCTTTTCATACCCATTTTTTACACGTTTGAAGATACTTATGTCTCTCCTCACTCTTCCCTCCTCTAGACTAAACAAATTCCATCATGCCGAATATTCACGGCCTCGGTGGCTATTTACAAAGTGCTCATATATCAGGGCACAGCAGACCTGAATGGCTGTCTAAACTCCTTGCTAAGTGATGGTCCTACTCCTCTGTCCCAGGGGAACTGTTTAGGTTGTGGAAAAAAGGAATGTGAATGAACTCGAGGTGCTTTATGAGTGAGTTCAGACGCATGCTGTGTGTTCATCCCAAAGATGTAAATGGATATTGTGGAATCAGCTGGCCTCTCCCAGAGGAAGAAAAGGACAAAGTAGAGCCAAAGGGAGGTGGTAGCTTTCCAGGAAGGGGTGGGAAGGTTGTCTGGACTCAAAAAAGGGTCTTATTGCTCCTATTGAATCTGATTTAGAAGTAAGGAGCTGAACCTTTGTGTGTCCTGAAAATTCTGCCTTCCATCTAGAGCACATGAGGGTTCATCTGTGAAAGCTTTGTTGAGATTATGAGTCATCCAAAATCATAATGCATCCCTGAAATTGATGGATTAGCAGAAAACTAAGAGCAGGGGTCTAGGTTTAGGAGTTTAGGGCAGAAACTGATGCCCAGGAAGTTCCACCCGAACATGAGGAAGAACTTCTTGGCTGTTGACATGACTGGGACTGAACAGGTTGTCCAGAGAGGGTGTGGAATCTCCCTCACTGGGGATATTCCAGAACCCTCTGGACATAATCCTGTGTCCTGTGCTCTGGGATGAGGCTGGACCAGATGACTCACTGTGGTCCCTTCCAACTTCACCGATTCTGTGATTCTCTGGTTGTGTGGGTTGCTGAGTTGTGTCAACACCAGATCAAGTGCCAGCTTCACAAACTGCCGAAGGATTTATTACTCACCTCTCTTCTCTTTGTGCCAAGAGTCAAGTCCTTTTTTTCACTCTTTCTTTTTTAATGTGCTGGTTAATACAGACACATGGCACTGGGCATAGCTGGAGAAAAGAAAATCCACAGGCAATCTTTCCCTCCTGTGGAGAGTGAGCCCTGCTTGACAGATGTTAATTACATCATTCAGGGTGATATGAGAAGGTGCTCAGATGCTGAAGAGAGGGGAATGGATACATAAATACAGTAGGTCTTCGATCCCATTATGCAATAACTCTCTATTTGAATAAAACCTAGACTGACTGTCAATGATGCTGTGGTAACTGAGTGGTGTGAAAAGGGGGAAGGATACAGTGTGTCCTTCCCACGCCTAATCTTCGTAAGAATTCTTCCAGATAGAAAATTCTGA
Source organism: Oriolus oriolus (assembly GCA_013400235.1). Taxonomy (NCBI): domain Eukaryota; kingdom Metazoa; phylum Chordata; class Aves; order Passeriformes; family Corvidae; genus Oriolus; species Oriolus oriolus. Next base: position 14,162 of record VXBT01005588.1, on the reverse strand, counting down.
TAGATTTGCAGGGAATTTGTCTTAATTCTGCACTGCCTTTCTGCTGCTTCTAAACTCAGCACCTGAATATTTTCTAGAAATACTAAGCAGTTTGACTGAGCAAGCATCTGTCAGGTGTTTGCTCTCTCATCTTCCCAAGGGCAGAAGTAGGAGTGTGTGTATAAGCGGAAGCAGATGGCAGAGTAAGCATATTCTGTATACATGGATATGGTGAATGCACTAATATTGTTTAAATACCAAATCCTCAATAGCTTTGCTTTAAATAGCAGTGTATCAAGCTAGGGGGATGAAAGTCATGGAAGTGTTTTGAGGGAGAAAGCTGTGTAGGAGAGGACATGAGGGGGAGAGAGAGATGTGCAGAAGGGGATTATTTAGCAGTGCAGCGACCCAAAGGCACCACTGGATTAATTCTCTAATCTGCAAACAGAGAATCGATTAGGTACTATTAGAAGACAAAAAAATAAAACTGCAGCATGGTTCGTCTGCTTTTGTAGAGCTAACAGGCAAAAGCTGCCATGAAAAAAAAAAAAAGCTGAGACATGAAAGAATTGTGCCCAGAGTGATGGTGAGAGGGGCAGAAGGAAGCCCAGAGTAGGGGAATGATAGCTCAGACCTGAGAGAGGGAGTGGGAACAGAAAGGAAGGCACAGCTGACTGGCCTTGAGATATGGACAAGTTATACTTTTTACTTTTATCATGCTTTAGGGCACTTCTTTGGGAACCGAAGTCCACCAGATTGGCTGCGCTTAACACTGAAAAGCAGACAACTCTGAAGAGCAGGGGCAATTTTTGGGGTCAGCAGGATAAGAATGAGTGACTCAGAGGGCACAAGGTGGTGAGTGGCAGAAACCTGATTGCCCTGATGGTTGGCAGAGAGACAACAGAGCCCTGGGTTGTGGCAGCTCCAGCTGAGGCTTTTCACAGAGACAGAAAGCAGGCAGCATCTCCGAAGTCGCCTTGTTGTGGCGAGGGTAACTTTAAATGGCTATTGTAGTTTGTGAAAGCAGTAAGTAGGTCATTGTATCTTATCCAATTTCCTCCCTCATTTTGTTTTCTTCTCTCCCTTCAGGAAAGCACACTTCCTTACACACTTGATTGCTTGTTTGCAAATGGGAAGCACTTTTTGCAGAGCACCCAGATGGTATAACATGCTCAGCATTATTGTCCAAACATGAGCAGTTTGCATGGAGGCTCAAGGCAGTGTTTATTAATGAATCTTAAAAACAATGAAACCACACCAAGCAAAGACTAGAAAAAAGTTATAAATATATAGCACATTTTTTTTTACTTTGTGAATTCTTCTGTCACTACACAAGACTCAACTTCCCTTTTAAAGTTGCAAATGCCATGTGCTGGTTGATGTGCTATGGGAGAGACATCAAAACTCAGGTCGGAGTTCTATAAATAAAATAAATTATAAAAATTTGGTTTTCCACAACTTTTTAATTTTTTTTTTTAAGGAGAGATAGTGATGATTTTTCTTTTTATCACAAAAGGTAGTCCAGGTCTGGATTGTTTTTACACTCTGTAAGTTCTAAGTATCACCTGTCTGTTTGCTGGCCCTGTTGCAAAGTCTAAGGGAAGGTAACCCAGAAGCCTGTGAGGGGGCAGGGGAGAAGAGTAAGAAATAACAGGCCAGTATTCACTACTGTAGAAAGTGGGAAAAAAACATTTTTAAAAGATTCAATTAGGATAAAGGAAAGCTCATTCACTTGGGGAATATAAATATTCAGCAAGCATACGAACAAGGAGAGCACAGAAAGGACAAAGGCTCTAGAACTGAGGGAGGAAGGAAACAGAAACTGAAGTCACATTCATTGTGTGGATAAAGATTCAAATTATGGTTTTTTCATGTATAGTTTGTTCTGGCTGAACCAATGTGTTTGTGTGGTATTGTATTTTAAAAATAATTTTCCCACTTTGCAATCCAAAACTCATAAGCCTAAGTAATAACTCAAATACACAATACTAGGGGCTTATATTTTTTCTTTATATTATTTTCCAAAGCCAAATTATGTATGTGTGTTATATCAGAGGGGTCAAAATGTTCAAGGGATGAGTCATATTCATATTTTTGTCATATTCATATTTTTAGGCTGCTCCATGAGAAACTGCACAGTAACAACCCCCAAAAATTTCAGCTCTGTCTCCTCCTATACTAAAAATTATGGGTATCAGAAGTTCAGGAAAGATTGATCATATGCTCAACTTTTGCAGTCTAGGGTTTAAATCTCATTCCCAGTATGCAAAACCACAACTAGAACTAGTACTAGTGAAACATGTCAAACTGCAGACAAATGAAACTCGCGTGTCCTCACTTGAAAATGTCAGTGCAGGCAAAACAGTGGCAAGTGGAAGACAAATTTCAGTTTTATTGCACCCTCTCAAAGGCAACTTTGCAGTGGAAGCCCAATTGAGATTCCTTTTAGGAAAGACAGAAATGAATCTGAATGACCTTGAAGTGACATCATATAAGCCATAGTTCAGTGATATTGAAGCATGTCTCTAATTTCTAAGGGACTGTCCAAATACCTAGGAAGCAGAGGATCTGCATTCTAAATCACAAAGACTGCTCCTCAGATTAGAGATAGATGTGTATCCAAGTGTCTTGCAGAACCAGAGCTGAGCCTTATGCTGAATCCTGAAGTCCCTCTGGCTCATTTTAAAGATGACCTTAGAAAATTCACTGTTTGAAAATAAGTCCATGGGGTTTTTTCAATTGTTGGTTATTCTCTTTTTACCTCCAATGACTACATGCCTTCTCTGGGGCTCCATGGCCATGTGTCCTAAATTCCCTTCCTACAGGTTTGCTCCACAAAGTGGCAAAATGTAATAAAGCACATCCCTATGTTCCTGCCCTGCAGTTCACCTTAAATAAAAAAAATCCAAACTAGATTTCATTCCCCTATCAATGGAGGCTTAAAACAGGAGAATCAGGGACTGCTCTGAATACTTTTTATGTGCTTGCTGTTGCCAGGGAAACCATTCCCCTGGGATTCCAGTGCTGAGCATATCTTGCACTTCTAGCATTCCAGTCCTCAGAAAATTAAGACTGTATCATGCTATCATGGTGTGGAGAAACTATTAGGAAATCAGGACAAATGCTGCTTAAATTAATAGTCCTGGCCTCTAAAAATAAAACATTTATTGAGATCAGATTCAAAATGTTCTGTATATTTTCTTTTTTATTTAAGGACTCAGCCGCATACTGAAATAGAGTGAGGTGCAAGGACAGACCCTGGTTCATGCTGAATATGCAGAAGAGACTGCTGATATTTAGCAGTTATTTTCTCCACTGTAACACAAAATTAGCTGTGGAGTGTGTGGCAGACAAAGAAGACTGTGAATAGCTGTGATTTCTTGTGTCATGTCATAATAAATGTGATGATCACATACAGTTTTTATGTATGGGTAAACACATTAGGACAAATTTATTTCTGATAAATCTATTGATTTTGCTAAATCATCCAGGGACAAATTTGCCATAGTGTTTCATGCCCAGATCTTTGATCCTCTAGAAGTTATTTATGAAGAAAAGAGCTAATAAAGTTTTCCAGGGGGACCCAGACATATGATCAGATTTCAAATTAAAATCTCGTATTCTGTGTCCACAGAAAGCTGGAACTCATTAAAGTGTTGTCCTAAGCTACAGTAGTAACATCGAGGTATGGAAACATTTCCTTAATTTGAAGCAAAATAAAATTTGGAACCCGTCACTGAATGTTTCAGGTACAAATGTCTTTGTCCAGTAGTCCTTTGGTACCTTAGACATCATCTACTCAGTGGTCAATATATAGGGAATATATTTTCCTTCAAGTTATCCCTGTGTCCAAACTCTCACTGCCAAGGATAAATTCAATAGGAACATCAAAAGGCACAAGGAGGAATATAAGCAACGTGGCAGCTGCAGTGAAGGAACATGACTCTTTCTCCTACAGGTTTAAACCATGTCCTGGCAACTGCTGGGTTTGCCAAGTACCACCAGTAAGAAAAACTCTGCTCTTACCCCTGTGTCTGCTGGTCACCACCTGCTGCCAAGGGATAAGGCCTCTGCTGGAACATAATTCTCATTGTCTAGGCTGGAACGTGGAGTTTCAGAGACACCTTCATGGAAACCTTTTCATGTGTTTATACAGAGCACAAACGTACTCTTTAAAATAGGATGAGAATGAGCAAAATGAAGGAAGAACAGATGAAAGTGCAAGGCAATTGGGACATCTAGGGTCTTACTTTGAGGAGCAAATTATTAATTCTTGTGTACTTCAACTGGGACCACAATATGTGTCCAGACAGCTTTGTAGTAACATAAAATTATTTTAGGAAAAAAAATTTGAGCTTGGCAATAATTTAAATATCTTTATTTTTTTATTGTTAAGGACAAGAAGTTTGAGGTGAAAGTAGATCCCATGGTTGCTGTCCCCAGCAGAATCCAGGAGTCTGTGTTGTCAGGGGCCAAACAAACATATTGCCATTTACTCATCTTCCTCATTGTTATTTAAATGAACATCACAAGCAGAAACTAAGGCAAGAAATTGGAAGGTAAAATCTGCTGATTGAATCCAAAAAAGAGATAAGGAGATTTGCAGTTGGTATGTTGGTCTCTTTATTATTATTCAAGTTCCCTTGAAATTTTAGCTCCTTGCAGTGAAGAAACATGGAGCCATATATATTAGAAAAGTTAAAGTTTTTTTGTAAGCATGATTTTTTTTGTCATCCTGCCTGAAAAAAAATTAGTAAAAAAAAATTTTTTTTCAGGCCTTCTACACACACAATTGTTCAATTCCAAATTTAAAGTTGGCTATTATCTGCTGTGGCCAATTGTCATTCAGGAAAAAAAAAATCTCTAGTAACATGCATGAAAACCTCAGGCTTTGTTTTTAAACATCTGTTTTATAATGGATATTTTTCATAGGATTATTGTAAATGTTGCTTTGGCTACTTTCCAACACGCAGGATGATACCCCTATTTGTTAGTTTCTCTCAGTCTATTTCTGGAACTAAACTTATTCAGGGCCAGTGATCACCAGATTGGTTTATAAAGGGGTACTTATTTCAGTTATCATTCTCTAATAGCAATATGTTGTCAAAAAATAAGTAGAATAATCTACAACTTTTCCTTTTCCTATTACTGTTTTCCTGTCCTGTCTCAGGGTATTTGAGAAGTTGATCTCAGGCTCCCTAAGTATTGCTTGTAGATAATGTACACAAATAAAGAGTGACCCTGTGTTAGAGCTTTTAGAAGAATAGATAAAGGATGTGAGAAAGTGAGACTTATTGTAGAGCTGGGGAATTGAAACACAGAGAAATCCCACAGACATACAGGCTTCATTCCAGGCAAATGAATAACAGAATCACTAACTTTGTCCAAATAATAGCAGGGGGCATGGGGAGGTATCTCCAACTGAGTGTGGTTCTGAGGAGAACAGTTTTTTTACTGAGGTGAGCATAATTAGGAGTGAATAAATGAATAATTGAACCCAATGTCTAGAAAGAACCCCTAACAATGCTTGCTCTGTGGGGATACAGAATATTTTCCTCGGGGGACTGACAGAAGATCTGGTACTTGAAACATTGCAAACCAGTCTGTAAGTGCCTTTAATGTAGGTTTTACCTTCTTCCCATTTTGTAATACTGTGATTTATGGCAAGCAAACATTCAGATCTCTATTAGAATTAGAATTACTACTTAAGGGTCTGGTTACTCATCAATATATGGGGATTTATAGACCTGATTTCAAATAAAGTTAATGCATTTTGCCTCTGTAAATCCTTTCTGGGTGATGTGAGGCTAGACCACCTAGAATAAATTTAAAAAAAAAAAAAAAAAAGTGAGATTATTTACCTAAGAGATCCAAAGAACTCCTCTGGCACACACAGCAATTTAAAAGCTGCATTAGATTTACCTGATAAAGGATAACAGCTCCTCTGGTGCTGTTAAGGCCTGCAGGAGAAATAATTATACAGGTACTCATATTTACTTAAGGAAAAGCGCATATTATTTAACTAATCCTTTGTTGTGCAGCCACAAGAGCTGCTGATGAATGCCCAAGGCTGAGTTTAGTTCTGTGATATGTATGGGCAGAACCTGTTAAACAAAGAGAAGTGATGCATGTGCATCCAAAGTCAGAAGTATTTAAACACATCTGGAAAAATTTCAGATTCTTGAGTGATATAGAAACCCAGATCTTTATGGCCTGAGGAGCATATTTCTAGTTAAGTGGAGTTTTCAGAATTGCAGCTTGAGGTTTGCTGTCTATAGCAATCCTAAGTCTTATTTTAAATCTCTTTGGTTTTGGACTCTTGCTGTTGTGAGCCACTTGGAGTGTGTCATTCTGGTTCATGTTTGTTCATTTAAACTTGCTAATGGTCAGAGCTGTAACTCAGGACCATGAGCTTATGCCTGAACCATGCAAGAGTTACATAAAACAGCATTCTTAAAAATTTTTATTCTCACTGAATTCAGGGAACGTGGCTGATGGAAACAGTTCTCTCTGGAGTCTCATCTCACACAGGACCAGGAATGATTGCTGCCCCCCACAGCCTTTTTTACCAAACCCACTGCAACCAAAGAGCAACAGTTCCAGGCTGTAAATCACATTCTCTCTTTTTAATTACAGGGGTTTGTGCTTTCTCAACAACCCTTTTGACAAGTGACTTTCTTAGGGATCATTTAGAGAGATACAGCTGGTAAGTATAGATAATTAACTCCATTTAATATAAAGAATGTAAAGTTAACCAGATAGATGTTTGAACAACCTCATTTTGGAATAAAGCTCATACTCCAAAAAGTTAGGCTGTTTGAACTGTTCTCACTTTATTTCTTCATGTAGAGTTCTGATCAGCTCCCTTAGAAATATTTCAATTTATCTTTCCTCATTATTTATCTTTACCTTTCCATGTGGTGAGCAGACAAATTCTCAGGATAGTCGTTTGAAGTAGCAATAAAGATGTTACTTCCCTAAGACTGATAATATATTATTCCTCATATCAGTTTCACGTGTCACATTGATTATTGTGGTACAAAACTAACGGAACCAAAGGCAGTCGTGTTACTAAGATATTATTCTGAGGCTCAGGAGCCAAGGATTTTTATCATCTAGAGCAACAGCTTTCCCTTACTTTTTTGTTTGTATTATTTTTTTAGGCATTAGTCACCTCCTCTCACTCCAAATCTGTCTTACTCTTTTACACTAAGGATGGGGGTCCATCATTTGTACCCATGTCTGTGACTTTAGATGTTTATTTTGACAGAAATAAAATGTTAGATGAGTGCCAGACAGCTTTCACAGCCCTGTTTTCAACAGGGGAAATAGAGGGGAAGAAGTTCTGTGGGTGTCTTTGTGTCTGAAATGCCTGTTGAGGTCATCAGAACCAGGATCTGACAGGTGGGTCTCTTTTCTTCTTGGCTGTTTAGTAAAAAATCTAAGATTCACACTTGGTGGCAGTGTTTGGCAGAAAATCTGGAGAGAACCCAGAAGCAGCATCCAGGATCCAAATGTGGGTCTGGCCTCATGTTTATTAGGATGAAAGATCCAGTTTGAATTTGTGGATGATATTTGTGTGTGCTAATCAAAGCTTTGTCAAAGTCTGCAGAAGCAATTTAAGAAACCATTAAAATGAAAAGAGAGAGGAGCTTTCCAGCCAGCCTCCACTGCCGTAATAAATTCCTGCTCCGTGCAACTTTCCCACCTGGATTGTCAGAGCGCGTGAGCAAACAGACATGGGGGGGTTTGCTGAGCCCCCACTGCCACTGCTGGAGCTGCTGCTGCTGCCAAGCAGGACCTGTGATACCACTCTCTTGTTGCTATCTGTGTTTGCCATGTTTATCTAACACAGAGCAGAGGCACCGGTGCATTGCGGAGAGCAAGGCTCTTGTAAAGGAGATTGTAGATAACCAGATGTCATTGGCTGTCAAGCAGCTGTGCCTACATGTGTGCACTTGTGTGTGTGTGTGCTGTGCAAAGAATAGCTAGAGGACGTACAGAGCAGATTGTTATTTTCTCTTCTTCGGGTTGTGATTCTCTTATCACGCTTGTTTTACCTAAGCCAGGCTTAATGTGGAAGTTTCTACAAATAATTGTGCAAGATAAGAAGATTTGGATATCCTCCACATCAGGATACAACTAACTCAAGGCTCTGAGGGCTGATCTTGGAAAAAAATACCTTTGCAATGTCAAGATCTGTCTCTCAGTGGTTCACACAGTTTGAACCTAATGCTTTGGCATTGCTTTATTTCCACCTCTAACACTGTAGACTGTTGGTGTCTATTAACATCTTATCTGCTTAGGAACCATCTGCTTATCAGGGCAGAGCTGTGAACTCTGGCACTGGGGTGACCTTTGCCCACTTTCAGCAGTCTGGGCCTGTTTGATGCAATAAATTATTTGTTACTTTACTCAAAGGAAGAAGCCTGTAATGATCACAGGGCTACTTTTATCCCCATGTCAGCTCTCTATTTATAAGCATTCAGGCTTTCAGCCTGCCAGTAACACTGCTTATAAACTCATATGTATGGGAAATATTTCAAATTGAGATGAAGTAATTTCACTATACCCCAAAATATCTTAAAACTAGCACAGAGGTTTCTAGTCCCAGAAGATGGATAGATGTGATATGTTCTTGGAAAGTTATCACTCTAGTTTTCTCACCTCATAAGTGCTTTTGAGGCAAAACTGAAATACTGGAAATGTTCATGCTGATAAGCTGGAAGAATGTACGTTGAATCAATCAACATATTTTGTTTCAGTAATTTAAGACTGAGGTCTGGGCCTTTCTAATTTTCAATTATTTAAAGTACTAAACTAAAATTTTGAAATGGAGAAGTCGTTCTGTCACATCAAGAACACTGTGTATACATATAACATTTGGTACACTGTATAACATGCATGTTCTGTAAGTCTGTAAAGGTAGATATACAAAACCCTGAAAACCCACTTTCTACTCTGTTTATTTCCTCTTTATTTACAAGAAAAAATAAATTAAAAAAGAAAAAGGAATTAATTCAGTCCTAAAGCAGAGGTATTTATATTTCCAGGCTGGAAAACTGACCACTGACAGCAGTGATCCAGAACAGGAAATCTTTTTCTGGACATGGTTTATTAAGCTCCCTGCATCATGAATGAAGGAAACCTACATATACACAGAAATTCCCAGCTGATTATGTCATGAATGGGAATGACCAAGGCACTTGTGTTTCTTTCCCCAGAGTAAGAGGGAGATGGGAGCTGGAACTAGATGATCAAGGTCCCCTTCCAATCCAAACCATTCTATGACTCTGATCAACCCATGGTGGCATTGCAGGGACAGGAAGGTCCAGCACAGGTAAATCCAGCAGGTCTAAAATGAGAAGAAAAAAAATGATGTCTGGAGAAACACCAGCACAATATCAGCTATGACCTGTGAAAATAATTTTTGTGAGTTTAATGGCTAACTGGGAAATTCAAAGGACAGAGATAGCTCTGCATACTGAAAGTACACCCTTGAAGAGACATATAAATGCCCATGGGATCAGACATCTGAGCATTCTTGTGGTTTAAGAATTCACTGTGTGTCAAGCAATCTGGAGTAAATGTCTGATTGCTTAATCTTAGTTTATGCAAAATATGAAGTAATTTTGCATAGCTTAATGCATCACCAAAGATGATTAAGACAAATCGCACTGCCTTGTACTTGCCAAGTGCATGCAGAGACAGCTACTGAAAAACATTTGCTGTGGGTACCCAATTAAGTCATGATTAGATAGCTGAGCCCCAGGAACCTTTGAGAATCTCTAAGAAACTTAGTTGTGAAGATGTTTGGGAATCTAGAGATGAAGATAAGCTCTTTCAAAGCACTTTCTCTAAGGGCAGAATCACCATCCAAATTTCCTTGTCCAAACGATGGCTAGAGAGCTGGTGAGTCAATTCATGGATACAAACCAACATTCCTGAGGACCAGGCAGTGTGACCCTGTCAGGTTTCTTCTGGGAAGACAATTTGGGTCTACCTAGTTCATAACAAACCAGTGGTAATTGTCTTTGTTCTTGTGGAACCTGACAGACAGTCTAATTGAGAGAAAAACAGCGTGGGACTTGGATAACTATACCTTAATAGACTCAAACTGAGTACATTTCCATAAAATAAAATGTTAGTCCGAAATCTTAGACTCTCTGAAAATCCAGAAAGAAAAAGAAAAGCATCTCAAGATAATTCAGGGAACATACATTGTGTGGATCCTCAAAAAGGATTATTAAGACTCTTTTTGAGAGCTGTTCAGAAAAATAACTGTGCTAAATGACAGCACAGGATTGTAGATTAAAATTCAGTAAATATTAATTAGAATAAATGCAATTATACATACATCTGAGAACAGAGAGGGAAATGAGGGAGACAAAGTCAATTAAATGTAAATTTAAATTTAATTGAAATTCTAGATAGTAGAGATATTTTTGTGAGCTACTGAGGAATCCCTGAGTACTTTCAATTCCTGATTGACATCTCTTGCCCAACTAATGCAAACTAATGGATGTTTTTGTGTGAAAAGAGGGTTTAGTATGCTGTGTACCTTTTGCTGGTAGCAGTGTCCTTTTCTTAAGCCGCAATTCTCCCACAGAAGAACAACACCGTATACTTAGGTTATTAAAGATTCGGTTTCTACTGAAGGAAAAGTACATTTAAATACTTTCCTGGATATTTTCATGTATTATGACTGAAATACAGTCAAATATTTACTTGAATTGATTTGAAACACAAACAAAATCATTCCAGATAGAAAAGTGACACACTCAAGCTTGAAAAACCTCTATTTATTATTTTTGTTATTTTCAATGACAAAAAAACTAATTTCTTTTTATAAAAGAGAATGCAAGTGGGTGGACAATGTACTAGATGGAGGGGAAAAAGAAACCTTTCCCATAAAAAAAATCCAAGAATTCTATTCTATATAAAACCTGCCTCAAAAAAGACTTAACTCTCAAAATAAGCCAAGATTGATATTTTTAAAATGACATTAAAACACTAGCGGATGAAAGATACTCAGTGTTATATACAGCAGTCATATGTTTCTTCTACACCTATATAAAAAAATTCACTTGGTTGATGTTCATGTTTGAAAATATTTCTTATTTAACAAAATCCTACTACTGGTACCACAGTTTTCTCACGTATTGTAATTTTATTAAGCACTGTGGAGGACAGTGGAACTTTTCAGTGAATTTCAACATATTGTGGAGGCAGGGCTGCCTTGTGACAGATGGAATTCAACTGGGATACAAGCAAGGTTATCCTTGTAGACAGAAGTACTCTAAACTTCTCATATGTTTCTCAAGCTGCAGGATTCTCTGAGGATCTAAAACATTTGGAAACTCATGGAATTTTTTGACTAAGATATCTGTTCGTTATTTGGCAGCCATGGGAAAAGCAAATATGATTTTTGGTTGGATGAAAGCAAAAAAAAAAAATTTAGGAAAAGTATCGATAAGATACAATGCTTGGAATAATCAACTTCATCTTGACGTGATTACTAGTTGCTTTATTCCCACAGTGATATCTGGGCCTACCTGTATATCTGTGGTATGAAAGACCATCCAGCAGTGAAGAGTAAGGATTTTTTTTCAAGTTAGCTTGGAAATTTCATAATGAAAAGCCTCAGGAGTATTGTGAAGAATGATCCAAACTTAACTTCAGACTACATATCAATAAAACACTATTTATTCATTTTCTCTTTCAAAGCTCCTGCCCTGATCTTAAAAAAGCAAAGAAAACCACTAAGATATGAAATTCATGGAATCATAGAATGGTTTGGATTGGAAGGGACCTTAAATATCACCTCATTCCACCCCCTGCCATGGGCAGGGACGCCTTCCACTATCCCAGGTTGCTCCAAGCCCTGTCCAGCCTGGCCTTGGACACTGCCAGGGATCCAGGGGCAGCCACAGCTGCTCTGGGCACCCTGTGCCAGGGCCTCCCCACCCTCATGGTAGAGACTTTTTTCCTAATATGTATTCTAAACCTTTTTCAGCTAAGGACGCTCCCCCTTGTCCCACCAGTACAAGCCCTTGTGAAAAGTCCCTCCAGTAGGACTGAATAAAGAGAAACAACAACATCCTCACTCACCCAGTGGGTTTCCCTGCTTCAGGAAGCCTTCATATCAAACGTGGCAAGGGTTTTCAAAAGCAAGATAAAGCAGTCTTTCACAAACAGCAAGTAGCACTTGTAAGCACAGGCAAATGGCAATGTAAAACACCTGAGTTCAAAACATATCTGATAGATTCACAGCAAAATAATAAAGAGATCCCAGTCCCTAGGCTCCCTATCCAATCAGTGGAGAGTCATGCAGGTCATGACTGACAGGACCCCAACTCAAACACACCAATGACATCCCCTGGGAAGCCCATTCTCCGCTCCCACTCACTACAAAGAGAGCCTGAGAAAGTGTGCCTCGTGTTTTAAGGACCAAGTTGCAGCCACAAGCCAGGCAGTGCAAGTAAACTTCTCAGAGAGGCTCGGGCTGCAGCAGCGATTCTCGCTATAAAATGCTGCATGGCAGGTGTGGTTGAATGAATTCATCAGGTAAAAGAGCTCAAGCGTCCTCCAGTAAGTGTGAAGGGAATTGTACTCAAAGTGTTTTGGATTTTAGGTTTTTCTCCATGCTCTCAAGACAACATGAAGTACTGGAAGCACTATTCTGATACTATCAGAGAGAGCAAATAATGGTGTTCATATGCCTTTTGAATTGGATAAATGTTTCTTTTTATTTTAATGAGGAGATTTATAGCAATAACTCATAATAAATATGAGAATTTTATCTTCCTTTAACCACACAAACCAATTAGATTGCTGTAATATTGAGGAGTGCTTTAATATAAAAGAAGCTTACTGGAGTACGAATGTGAATGACATGCTGTTCATGGCAAGCTTGCTTAGAAGAAGGAGACACTGCAATACCCTGTTAGATTTTCCGTGTTGTCCTTTGTTCTCATCACTCATCCATCTCAACAAAACACAGGTAAAATTATTGTTTCACTGTTCAATGAGACAATTCCTTAAAAATGGAATAGCGGAGTATCATATATGCAATTAAATGAGACAACAAGTTAAAGTAAAATATTTTACTGAGGTCTATTTTGTCTATCACTGAAGTAAAGGATAAACTTTCATTTGGTTCAATAGAAACAGAGCTAGGAAGGACTGCCATGCACCACCAGGATAGATCAGTGAAACTGATCTTTCTAATTAAGCCTGGCTGCAAGGTCACAATGACATTTTTTCTCCTTTTTCACACTCTTTTCTTAGTATGATTCTGGCATGAAAAATAATTTCCTTCCATTTGGTATGGAATAGCCTCTGCTTCAAGTTAACAGTAGATTAACACTGTGAGAAGCAATAATATTTTTGCAAGCGATAGGATGAATACAGTCTGATTTCTCAGTCTTTCATCTCATCCCTCTTTAGCACTGGTGTCCAAGGAAGTGTCAGACTTTCAAAGCATCTATCTTGTACATAGCATCACATAGCTAAAAAAAACCCTCAACACCACACAAAATTTACTAATATGTTAGTCTGTAGCGTAGGTACCTATTTGTAAACCAACTTCGAGCCGTCTTTGTATTTATTGAACTGAAAGACAATACAGACAGCGACATGAAAATACAATTTATCATATTATAGAGGAAGCACATATATTATCAATGCTTTATTACCTATATTTAAATTCCCTCCCTGGTGTGCGTTGGAGTGTGAGTGTAATATCCGGACTTTAACTCCTTCGTGGCACTTCAAGTAATAGGATTCGTTCTGGAGGCACCAATATCACCAAGCCTTTTCTGCTGGGAGTAGTTTCTGCCATGGTCTATCTGTCTGGAATGTAAGTAAATGACTTATGATTTCAGCCCCAGCCACTACAACCAAGGTAGAGGTCACTTCCTTGTATGCTGCCTCTTGTGTTTGCTAATGTTCCAGACTTAGTGCCAAGGTAAAAATGTTTGGAAATAACAAAAAACAAACCAGGGGGTAGCTAAAAGAAATAGGAAAATATCTACTGCAGGACATGCGGACAAAGCAGCAGAACAGGATTCTAGTGGCTTGGTTCAGATTCCCAGCTTTACCACAGAATTCATGTAGAACATGGGAAATGAGTGAATCATAATAGGACAAGGGGGAAAAGGCTTTAAACTGAAAGAAGGTGG